>CM061920.1:206466042-206485953 GCA_031002005.1 Vandiemenella viatica
AGGGATGATGCAAATTCATACAGTAAAGCTGCTCAAAATCCTGAAAAGAGTAAGTTTGTCATCAATAAACTTGCATGGGTTATGCCACATTTACAAGTGAGTGAAAGAGAGAAATTAGTTCTGCTTAAAGATCGTAGAGAGTGGAAAGCCACTTTTACATGCATTTTAGAAGTTGGGACCTGCTAGAATATCCATTGCTCCCTATAAGTAAGTAAACAAATTTGGTCTTTAAAGACATCGACACAACTGGAGAAACCTAGGTTCGTGATTCTGGGGTTACAAACAGACCGAAACGCAACGAGGAGACCTAGTTCATCTGAGTTTTGACCACTGTAATCTCACTAATGTTAGAGTGTTTCTAAACGATGTATCATTCCCATATGAGAACCCTGAATTTGGATTTTAAGAAAAACATAACCTCAGTGCTGTATGACAGGTATGCAAGATTCCAACAGTCTTACTATGAAAGACATAACGCTACTTCCGCTACTTAAACGTGATGAATTTGTCGCGTCTGCACCTCTGGTTGTAATTGATTGGTCACAACAAAATGAGACCGTTAAGACGGGACCCCGTCGATATTCGCATTGAATTTGGAAAGCAGTGAGAATTTCCCTGCCTACACGTCTGCATACTGTCTGATACTGCATGATCGTGTTGTGGAATACACACCCCTGACTAGTGTTGTGCGGAAGGCTAACATAAATCAGTGTAGTAATGATCATTCTCATTCATTACCATGAAGACTGTATTCCTTGGATGCGCAAGGATTCAAGACAAAGGATGGTGTATTTGTTTTCAAAGAGGTTGGTGTATGTGTCATGCAATCTGACAACATTATCGGCGTACATCGTATCTGCGTCTCGTCGCCAGCAGGTGGAGGTGATGATCCAAGTATTGGATGGTTGTCACAGTACTATCATGGGATACCTTGGGGACGCTAATGGTATCACATTCAGTAAGATGTGTTCTATTCTACGCTCTATCACCAATCAAGAAGATGTAATAATATATGTGAAAGGATTGGAAAAGACACGTTGGTTCCAGAAAATTATCAGGAATAAAGTTTGTCACAATATTGAGGATTTGGGGTGTCCTTCTCTACGTAAAATGAAGTTGTGGGGGACAAACTGTAATGGACATATGTTTTCAAATGCTATGTGTGCTCTTAAAAATGTAATTTTATTAGCCCAATGGTGGGTAGAATAAAAGAAAAAATTGATATAATATCTTTTTTTTATTTATCAGTTCCTTTTACACGATACTTCAAATTAGAATTAACATCATCAATTAACAACAAATTTTTATATGCCATAATTTCTAGTTTCAGCTGTCCATAGTCCAGTGTAGAACTGGGGTTGTATGACACTTCGTTCACAAAAACATTATCCACATGCACATCTATTAGTTTTTCTATTGGGGCACGGGAATAATCGTGTAGCACTTTCAGAGTCAACATGTTAATAAAATCAACGTAATATTTCAAAACCTGATGACTCCACGACTTCTTGGTGTTGATGGTATTTAACACCGCAGGCTGAGCATCAATCAGATTCTTCCAAGTAGATTCACCGAGAAACACACCACTTGCAGGTACAGCATTATTGAAAACCCAAATAGTTTTCGTTCCGGACACCATTCGAGAACAGACATTGTGACCCCCGAGTGACACACTCGTTTGAAAATGTTCACTATTACTAAAAAAATCCAGTAATTGTATCTATCTCCTGGACCAGTACTTCCCATTCTTCACGTGTAAGTGTAATTTTATTGTACCCAACTTTTTCAAGTACAACTACTGGTTCAAACTCCAGTTTTGATGACAACCCCACACTCAGCCGCTTGGTATCGCTGGCATTTAACTTGTACGATGATACAAAGAACAGTGCCGTTGTAATAGCGGGAACTGAATTAAGTGTGTGTGGGCTCACTATTATATATACCTCCGAATATCTGTGTTGTAATGACTTGGATGTCTGGGAAATTACATCATGGAATTATCCTCCACTGTTTACGGAATTATTGACGCTGAAATTTGACTTGTGGACCATTTTTTACTCGTGCTGATGAAATTTTGGTAAGTCCGAGAATTAATTTGACTTGCTCAATTCACTAATTCGATTTGTGTGTTTGTGTGAGGAAGCCCAAGGAGGTCTTTAGAATTATGGACGTACTTGTGACGTCATTATAGTTCGTCGAATTGTGATGCCACGGAACGAGGAGGTCCGGGAAGGCCTTAGAATTACGTCATGGGAATTTCACACCCGGAAGTTCACGTACTTGTGACGTCATTATAGTTCGTCGAATTGGATACTTTTGAAGACTTATTTGTGACGTCACGGAAATTTTCAGTCACTTGGTGTACCCGGAACTTGATGACGTCATTATTGATAGCCGAATTGGCTATTTTCCCCGTCCGGCACTTGATGACGTCATTATTGGTAGCCGAATTGGGTATTTTCCCCGGATACATGTTGATGACGTCATGTGAAGTAAACATCCGGGATCATTAAGGACTCATTAGCGGTGACCTCGTGCTTAAAAGAATCATATCTTACTACTTATTATATTTTTTATAGCTTATTCTAAAAGAAATACTATAATGAACCGAAAAAATGTTGGTAACCCAGGCGTCGAATGGTGATGGACAAACCAGTAGACTTGCACATAATAGCTCGCGACCGGGAGCGCTCAGTTTAGTTCGCAGCTCCTAGGTCGCTCCCCTCTCGAATTCCAGAAAGACAGATCGTTCGCTCGCTTTGCTACCGCTATTGCACGCGGTCTTTTGTTTGTTGTGGTTGTTTTTTAATTGTTACTGGGATCAAAGCGTGTTTTGCTTTCACATACCTCCTTAAATTTCCGTTTGTGACTTCTGCAATAATTATTAATGTTTTTTTTTCATTGAACAGTTTTTTTTTTCTTTTCTTTATTGCATATGTGTCTTCAGTGAAATGTGCCCACAGGGAACTGTGTTTCCTCTTAGATGACATAATAATGAATAACCTAAAAAAAAGTCGGTCTTCGGAAAAGGATCGAACGAACTAAAGAACTAAGGAGCGAAAGATCTGGGAACTAGTTCGCGTAGTTCGACTATGGGAGCGCTCTGCCAAACTAGTTCGTTCACGAACTACCCAAGACTAGTTTTAAGTCAAGCCACGACTTCCATCGAGCTAACCGACTATGTGACACTATCTCTCTCCTGATTGGCCCAACGTATTATACCTTCCAGTACCCTGAACGTCTAGATTCGGAGTTACTTACGTTTAACAGAGCTTGCTAAACACAGCTCAGATTCGCCATAGAAGGCCGAAGCAAAACGGATGAGACATCGGCGTTTACTACTAGGATCCAGCGCTAACCGTGGACCATGGATACTTTCTATTCGGTATGTTGAAAATGCGGGTCGTTCACCAACGATAGCTGTAAAACCCAGTGTTTCATTGTTTGGATATACTGCAAACGTTACATTTCTAAGTCTGAAGAATCAATTTCGGTATTCAACGTGCATTCAGTTACCTACTTATTGCATTTCTTCTATCTTCAATGGTATCAAGACTAATTACAATTCTATTTTAAAAATTTACCTCTGTTTCTTAGAACTGGTTCTGTAAAGGAAATACATTTTTTAATCTAATTAGGAGTAAAAGCATAGCAACTAATACTTTTTATATTCTGAGGAGCCTTATATACCTGTTTCGTAACACTACTCAATTGTTTAGGCTTCACATTTGTCTGAAAATGCGTTTTGTTTACATATGTAAACCATGATTTCGTATGAGCAAAAAACAGAGAAATAACCCAAAACTTTACTTAAAAGTATTAACATGTAACTTGAATAACTTCTTGTATTGTATAATTATGTACTATAATTTTTGAATTAAAATACTTTTTCTAAAAATTTCTAGGTTTTAGTATTTCAGAAAACTTTTGAATGATAAAAATGTGAAGCACCTGTACTTGCTGTTTGTGTATTTTTCTGGAGTCTTAACGCTGAATATTTTTTACCATGGAAGTAAACAACATTGTGCCATCAGATTTAGAATTTAAATAGTTTTGTGTATCTGATAATCATACGGAAGCGGACATTGTGTATATTCATACGTATTGACTAATAAACAACGAACATGAAATGAAGCAGTTGAGGTAATGTTGTGAGCACGCACTTAAATGATGGAACATTGGAATGGAACTGAGCTTCGCACTCGTTTCATGTGAAAGAAAAAAGAAGCAGTGGAGTTCCTTATATCTGTAAATTGATTCACAATGCTAAATCTGAGACTATAAGAGAGGAGTTTAAAATATACAGTATGACAACATGGAGGAACACAGGAATAACTGTAGAGACCATCTGTATAGAATGGATAATGAACGATTATAACAAGTAGAAAACCAATATAGACCTAAAGGTAGAAGAAGTATAGGTAGGCCAAGGAAAAGATAGGAATAGTCCCTGAAACAGGAACAGTTCAAAAGGCCTAATTCTTGAATAGGAAGAAGAAGAAGAAAGAAAAATTTAAAGGAAAAAAAAAAAAAAAAAAAAAAACCGCTAAATTTTATGATCTCTTCACGAGAATCCAGACTATCTGGATTAGTTAAAAAGATTCTGAGAATATAGCATTAAATGCTATAAATCTTGAAATTAGGATTGAATGGAAACAGCAGAAAATGAATTTGTTTAATTTTTTGTCAGACATATTCAGAACTTACAGAATTTTGGAGAACCAAACTGAATATTCATCAGATACCAAATTTGTATAATTGCACTGCAACTATCCTGTAACCAAACTAAGAAGACATTATTGCTTGTGAGTATTTACTAGAAAAATTTAAATACAGTTTCACAGTCAGCTGTAGCATATCTTTCAATTAAGAGTTACTGATCAATGAGGAAAAAAGGGGTATTGATTAGACAGAATGAACTTTTTCGAATATGCTACAAGGTAAGCTCAAGCAAGTTGCCAGCACAGATGCTTCCAGCTTCCTGTTATCAGAAGGATGTATTATTAACACCGCCCAAGGTTATGAGATTTGAAAGCGCTGTAGGTTTCTCCACAGTGCGGGAAAATGTTTGCTGTAAATTGACATTTCTTCAACACTGAAAATTTGTAAAAGTTAGACCTGCTTCGTCCGGCTATTGCTGAAAGCATAATTCACGTAACGTGCTTATTGTCCCTGTTTTTATTTCACCATGTTGTTTATCTCAAGTGATTTCATTAAGTGAAGTTAAAAAAAAAAAAAAGATTCATTATGCATACAAGTGTTACCCTTCATCAGATGCCCCCCTTTATGTTTATTGAACAGAATATAATTTTAATTTAGTCACTAATGAATTAGTTTATATCCATACCACACTAACTACGAGGTTACTTTCTTACTATTACCTGCATTACTAGTCTCAGAATAGCAAGTTATTAGATTCGTTTACCTCGTTTACACAATATGTGTGTTCATTACTGCTGTCGAGCGCTAACATAAGTCTTAGCTATTATGTTGAGCTCGTTAGCGTATCATGCGATGTATGGACTTTAGCCCGAAGATTAGGGGCACCCTCCAGAAAGTTGCGTAAATGGCAACATACCAGGTAGGACGGTCCATTCCTTTCCTTACTCGAGTCAAGTTCACAACTTTGCACTGTTGTGAATGTCATTTCAAATATGGAAGGTGGTAACACAAAAGATGGTGGTGTTGGAAACTGTAATTATTGTGTTGAAAATTTTTAGTAACATTGCCAAAACCCCAGTCACCAAAATTTGGATGTTGTTGGCCTCTCATCTCTTATTGATTCCATTTGAATATATATCAGAAGCAAGTAGAAGCTAACGCTAAATTCTCAAGTTATTCTCAAGTATTTCTTTAATGAAGATAAAATAATTTGTTTATAACATGTTACTGTATGTCAGGTAGCACTGCTCTGGATGTTCCAACAAAACTTGAATTTTAATTTCTTAGAATGGATTTTAGTTAGCACAAGTATTTAATTCTAACCAATCTAGAACTTCTTTTTGAAATATACATTTTTAGCAACTAGATATTAAAAAGAAATATAATTTCTAGCACTATATAGAAAGTGTAGAAGTCTTAAATGTATTTTTTTTTAATTTCCCGTGGTTCTCCATTTCCTTAAAAAACATTTTTTTTGGCTCATTTGTAACTTTTACACTCATTACAAGAAATAAAACACTATTTAAGAACGGAAATCAGTGTGAATTTCATTATGAGGACTAAGATAGTTTTAGAAATGATATAAGGAAAATTCATATTGAATGATCTAACGGTATAATATTATTAACGCTGAATTATGCTTTTATTGCTCAAATATAAATGCCATCTCCTCTACTCTTCGTTCTTTTTAAAAACAAACGAATATTTAAAAGCGAAATGTTTGATATACGGACGTCAAAGGATAGATTCTTTTTAAAATTAATTAAGTTCATTGACTATTCGATGATAGCAAGCATAAATTAGCAGCCTTTGAATAAAACCCAAAACCCTATTAATGAAAGTAACAGTAGTAGACGTATATCCCAATTTCCTGATAAGAATTCATAAGTAAAGATGTTTAGTAAATTTAAAAAAATAAATAAATAACAACACCAAGTAGAAGGTAACGTACAGACCAATTGTAATTAAAAATAATCATTCAAGGCTTTCTATATCAATAATTTTATATCACGACAAAGTTGGTGTTAATTACTCAATATCGCCACAAAAATTTGGAACGCAATTCTAGATCACATATCATTCGAATTTAAATTAACATCTATTAACAAGAGGCGTCTGTAGAAAACATTATTATTTTATATTAATCAATTTGTGCATGAACCTTGTTCTTCCGTTTCTATCCTATCTTTGATGAAATTCTCGTCCCTGCTGATTACCTGGCCACACCACCTTAACCTTAGTTCCTATACTATAACTACTATATCAGGAAGTTAGCACAAAGCTCTTAGCACCCTATTTTTTCTAATTCACGTATGTCTTAACTGGACAGAGAATTCTGTAGTTCTCATACAACAGCTCAAGGTCCCAGGTACAAATCCCAGTGACGCCAAAGTTTTTTTACAGGTTTTACTCTTATCATATGTGTATCCCAGGACGGTCCGCGGTTTGGATTCGCGTTGAACTTATATCTCCAGTCATAATATAGGCAGAGTGCGCCGCAACTTAAAACTCTGCTCTTTGCGGCCGAACTACCCTTCGGGGTCTCACTGCAAATACTAATACCATACGCAAGTCATTTATTTTATAGGAACAAAGATTTGTCTGAGAGTCCCGCTTTCGAATATCACTAACTTATTCTCTATTCATTTGATCAAATCCATAATTTGGCACCATATAATACTACTGACTGTGTCATAATATTATATAATTCTACGTTTTGATGTCTTTAACAATAATTTCGATTTTATGGTTTTTTTCATCGACAAACTGCACCTACAATATTTCGAGCCTACATTCTTGCGTTTTCTATTATGTTCCTTTCCTTCAACAAACCTCCAAGGTTTTAATCAACTTTTCCAAAACTACTCCATTCATATGTGTCACTATAGAACCTAATATGAAATTTTCTAAATATTTACCTCCAGACATACTTCGTTGATTTCTTTCACTAACACCTCCATCATGTCTTTTATCTGTTCCTTGGTTTTGCATATTAGCGCAACGTCATCGGCATAATCTAGTGTATTAACGCTCTTTCCAACATGTAATCCTGTTTTTATCTCGGCCACTCTCTTTATAACTTTTTCCAGGGAAGGAATAAAAAGTATTGATATAAGCAGTCACCTTGTTTGACTCCTATCTTCACGTCAATAAATGCTGATAATTTTCCCTTTCACTCCCCCCATGTATTTAGAACCTTGTCCAAATATTTTTCTAAGTTTGATCAACTTTTCAGAGGTCCATGACTATTCTATTTCAATTCGAATTGACCGTTTTTGAATACTGTTTTACGTCTTTTCGAAGTCAATAAATAAAGTGTCTTTCCTTATTAAACTCACAGCTCCTCTGAGTTATTCTCAGTAGAACATGAATTTGATTAATGACAGATTTGTTCTTCTTATATCCTGCTTGATGAAGCTGATATACGCGTATTTTCCGTTCCACTACTACTTTATCCTCTTACAGTACCTCAGCATTTATACCATCTGTTCCCGTGGCCTTCTTCATTGGACCTAATTGCATTCTTTACCAGTTGCGATAACAGCTGTTCTACCAATGGCATCACATATTGAAAATTATGAAATGATTCAATTCTTCTGATTTTTGTTTCGTTTTCTGTCGGACCCCGCATCTGTTCTGTGGAAGGTATTGGTAAAACAGATGATGTTGTTGTCTATTGTCTTTGAAATTTACTTTTATTCGGTTACTGGATCACTATCGTATAAAGTCTTGAAAACAGAATGACCTTACCTACAGAAAAACATTTCTAAATTATGTTTATTTTGTTATAACCTTATACATAACTTCAGGCGGTACAGTGTACCGAGGCCCCTACGCTCAGCGGACCCCCAAGCGCAGATCAGAGGCCCACGAGCCTTCATGGCAAATTAGCGACCCCATCCTCAGCTCAGGGGTCTCTTACCAGCAACACAAAGCAAAAAAAGGTCGCCCATCTGGCCTGAGGGCCCAAAATAATTTTTTTGCATCGGGGCCCTTGTTGACCTAGCTACGCCACTGCATACTTATACTGTTAAACTGTATAAAATTCAAAGTTAGGTAATTTTGTAATCAAACTCGTATCAATCAGTTTCAGCAGGTGAATTGGCGATGTCAATTTTGAGAAAGGTGTTAAGCGTGAGAACCTAAAATTTTGTCACCTAATACGGTATTTAAGACGCCATGAATTTTGTTTAGCTGATATCGCATATTCAGTTGAGAATTTTAGAAACTGAAAAATAATCGCGTACATTCACGTGTTGCCTTCAAACGCACGGTCAAAGATGGCTACTAAACTATTTTATTTCATAACAGCAGTTGCCCACAGACCTCCCTAAACCAACATTGTCAAGAGTTACATGGCCAATGGCTTCTGTGGCTCACTGAACGCAATTGTTTCTACATGAAGGGTCTCCACAGCAAACTGAAATCCGGATAAACATGCCGACTTGTGAGAAATAACTTACCGTTAAATGAAAACTAATTTGTGTTCACTTTTATTTTAATTCTTTAGATTTCTAAGTCATATCACAATAAAAGATAACGTATTCTACCCATGCGACAACGAACTGTACATTAATCGAAACCGCATCAAAATCTGGCCAATAATGTTTGTCTGATCTCGTTCGACAAGAACTTACGTTACTTTTATCAGCGGTACAACGCCACGTCAGAGTGAATCATCCCCCATTTCACTCGCGGGACAACGAGGCTGAACATGAAACGAAACTCCATAAAAACCTAACCAGTAGTTTTACACAAATCCCGTACAATAAAAATTTATCTGTACTTTATCGTCAGCTTTACTAGATCACCTAGAAGAGAATGATACAAAATTTTACAAGCGGAACTAATCGAAACCATCCAGCCGATCGACAAGAGCGGACAGGGTAAGCTTCTACTGGAGCCGTTGATAAGGCTCGATCCTAGAAATCGACCATAGTTCTCATGTCAATATTCATCATAGGCCCCTACTGCAACATCTGACAGGTTTTATGGCTCAGCCCATTCAGATATCAATATAAGAATAGCCGAGCAGTCTAGGATAAATTACGATAAACGGCAATGACATATTTACACATTTATTTACATTAAAAAATAATTGTTTAAAAAACATAGTAACCGCATTAAAAAAAAATACTAAAAAATTTAAAATAACTTTATACCTTGCTTAGGAGAAACTAAATCAAAATGGACAATATTTTACATTACTGTCATTGAAATTTATACATTAATTAGTTATTTTTGGAGTCGGTGCCGGCTGTCACATCGCGAAGATCGAATTACTGAACTCCTTTTGGTGTTAGGGACGAAACGGGGAGTACGAACAAAAATTCCCAATTTTTTACAGCATATCGTGAGTCAGATAGTGTTACTGCGGCAGACAGCTTAGGGAAACACATTAACAGCATTTTAATCTGTGGCTCGGCCTTATTGGTCATCCAGGCATATCTCTGGTGCTACAGTGTCAGTTGGTAGGCTGCATCATGCAGTAAATGGTTTACAATTAGCATAATATCAGCATATCATCTGTATGTTTCAGTTTTGTTGAAACATGTTTCAAGCCTTAATTGTAGGGAAGCAGTAACATTATTTTTTATATATTATTATTATTCATTATTGTTTTTATCTTTTTGTTTTTCTAGCTTTAGCTGGCACCGACTCCAAAAATAACTAATTAATGTAAAAATGTCAATGACAGTAATGTAAAATATTGTCCATTTAGATTTACTTTCTCCTAAGGAAGGTATATAGTTGTTTTAAAATTTTTATTGTTGTTTTTTTTAAGGAGGTTTTTATGTTTTTTAAACAATTATTTTATTTTTAAATTTTTAGTGGTATTATAGTTTGTTTTGTATTTTAAATATGCCGCAGCAGTTCCCTTTTTGCGAACTTCCTGGTAGTTCAGGGATTAAAGCGCTTGCATTAAAAGAAGAATTCTGTCTTTATATACCACAACAACTTCCAGAACGGGGTGAATTGGGTGTTGTGTTAAGGAATGTCAGTTTACATTTTGGTTCATGCTATGTTTCAATCGTATCATAACATCTGTTAAAGCTGCTGGTCGATAACCGAAACATGTAACATCTGGGCATTAATACATACCACATACATAAATCTGTCTCTGGAATATATCTGTTTGCTCCGACATCACAAAGAAAATATAGTTTTTAATTGGTTTTCACAACGTGAAAGTTTGGGATCAAAGTTGAAATCTGAAGTACATGTTGAGACATTATCACACATTTATTATATAAATACACTCCTGGAAATTGAAATAAGAACACCGTGAATTCATTGTCCCCGGAATGGGAAACTTTATATACACATTCCTGGGGTCAGATACAACACATGATCACACAGACAGAACCATAGGCACATAGACACAGGCAACAGAGCATGCACAATGTCGGCACTAGTACCGTGTATATCCTCCTTTCGCAGCAATGCAGGCTGCAATTCTACCATGGAGACGATCGTAGAGGAGCTGGATGCAGTCCTGTGGAACGGCATGCCAAGCCATTTCCACCTGGCGCCTCAGCTGGACCAGCGTTCGTGCTGGACGTGCAGACCGCTTGAGACGACGTTTCATCCAGTCCCAAACATGCTCAATGGGGGACAGATCCGGAGATCTCGCTGGCCAGTGTAGTTGACTTACACGGGATACATGTGGACGTGCATTATCCTGTTGGAACAGCATGTTCCCTTGCCGGTCTAGGAATGGTAGAACGATGGGTTCGAGGACGGTTTGAATGTACCGTGCACTGTTTAGTGTCCCCTCGACGATCACCAGAGGTGTACGGCCAGTGTAGGAGATCGCTCCCCACACCATGATGCCGGGTGTTGGCCCTGTGTGCCTCTGTCGTATGCAGTCCTGATTGTGGCGCTCACCTGCACGGCGCCAAACACGCATACGACCATCATTGGCACCAAGGCAGAAGCGACTCCCATCACTGAAGACGACACGTCTTCATTCGTCCCTCCATACACGCCTGTCGCGACACCACTGGAGGCGGGCTGCACGATGTTGGGGCGTGAGCGGAAGACGACCTAACGGTGCGCGGGACCGTAGTCCAGCTTCATAAAGACGGTTGCGAATGGTCCTCTCTGATACCCCAGGAGCAACAGTGTCCCTAATTTGCCGGGAAGTGGCGGTGCGGCCCCCTACGGCACTGCGTAGGATGCGACGGTCTTGGCATGCGTCCGTGCGTCGCTGCTGTCCGGACCCAGGTCGACGGGCACGTGCACCTTCCGCCGACCACTGCCGACAACATCGATGTACTGTGGAGACCTCGCGCCCCACATGTTGAGCAATTCGGCGGTACGTCCACCCGGCCTCCCGCATGCCCACTATACGCCCTCGCTCAAAGTCCGTCAACTTGCACATACGGTTCACGTACACGCTGTCGCGGCATGCTACCAGTGTTAAAGACTGAGATGGAGCTCCGTATGCCACGGCAAACTGGCTAACACTGACTGCGGCGGTGCCCAACCGCTGCGCAGCTAGCGCCCTTTGACGGCCAATACTGCTGTTCCTGGTGTGTCCGCTGTGCCGTGCGTTTGATCATTGCTTGTACAGCAATCTCGTAGTGTCCGGAGCAAGTATGGTGGGTCTTACACACCGGCGTCAATGTGTTCTTATTTCAATTTCCAGGAGTGTATTATGCCATGACTTAAAAATAGCTTAATTGATTTTGACGGGATTTAAAACTGTAAAGTTTTGTAAAGAACACTGGAAATTAAAAGGGGTGAGGGTAAAGGGGAAGATCGATTAGGCTTTTGTATACCAAATGTAGACTGCCTTTTCTGATTGATTTAGAGTATACGTGTATAAATTTCTATTGATATCAGATAAAACTGTAGGTATGTATAAAAAAAAAAAACAATTAAGGGGTGTGGAGACGAAGAGTAGTTTGGTTTTTGTAAAACTAGTGTGGGCAGTATTTCTCTCTTTGTTTTAAAGTATACGTGTGCAAATTTCAATCGAAACTAGATGAAAACTGAAGCTTTGTGTAAAGAACATTTGCAAACATTAAATGGGGTAAGGGAGTGAGTGGTAGGGTTTTGTAAACAGAATGCAGACACTATGTTTCTCTTTATTTTTAAGTATACATGTGCAGTGTTCCATGGAAATCTAATAAAACTGTGGGTATCTATATAGAATATTGGAAATTAGGAGGGGTGGGGGTAGAAGGGAAGAGGGGTTGGGTTTCTGCAACATAATTTAAAAATCAGAAAGAAACGTTAGCTTTGTATAAAGAACATTGGCTGTAATTAAAGGGTAGAAAGGGGGATAGGGTTTGTGTTTTTGTGAAAGTTATGTGGACAGTATTTTTCTTTTTCTATTTGTTTTAAAGTATACGCATGCGATGTTCCATGGAATCGGATTAAAATGTTGGTTTTGTTAAAATATTAAGGGAAGGGGAGTTGGGTAATTTTTTGATTTTTTGGTCAGAAATCTTCTCCATAAAAAATTACATATTTATGTGCCAACTTTCATAACGATTGGTCAAATGGTGTCGACTGTAGCTTTCTAAAAAGAAATTGACAAATATCAGGGGGTGGAAACGGGGAGAGGGGTTCAGTTTTTTTTTTCACTTTGTTTTATAGTAAAAATGTGCTAAGTTCTGTCTAAACCGTATAAAAACTGTGGTTGTGTATAAAAATTTAGTGGTTTAATGGGGAGAGGGGGTGCTTTTTAGATCTTTTGGTTCGACATCTTCTTCGTGAAAAAATACATATAAGCAACAACTTTCATGGTAATCGGTCTAACAATCGTGATTTTAGCTTTTTATAAAGAACATTGACAAAAGTTAATGGGGTTGAAGGAGGGAAAGGGGTTGAGCTTTGGCAAACCAAATGTTAAGAGGATTTTTCTCTTTGTTTTAAAGTATACATGGTCAAAGTACAATAAAAACCAGATAAGAAATGTAGATTTTTATAAAATTAAGGGGTGCAAAGAGAGACATGAGGTGTTTTATTTATTTATTTATTTAATTTTTGTCAGAAACCTTCTCCATGAAAAATTACATGTATATGCCAACTTTAGTTATGACCAGTTAAATGGTGTCGACTGAAACGTTGTATAAAGAACATTGGTAAAAATTTAGGGGTGGGTAGGGGAAGAGGGCTTCAGTTTTTTCAAACCAAAAGTTGACAGTATTTTACTCTTTGTTTTTTACTATACATGTCCAAAGTTTCATCGAAATCGGATAAGAAATGTGGGTTTGTATAATAATTAGGGGGTGTAAAGGGGAGAGGGGTGATTTTTATTTATTTATTTTTTGGTCAGATTCTCCATGAAAAATTACATGTATATGCCATCTTTGATGATAATCGGTCAAACGGTGTCGAGTGTAGCTTTTTATGAAGAACATTGACAATAATTGAAGGGGTGGAAGGAGGGACTGGGTTGAGCATTGGCAGACCAAATGTCGACAGGATTTTTCTCTTTGGTTTTAAGTATACATGTGCAAAGTTCAATAAAACTCAGATAAGAAATGTAGGTTTCTATAAAATTAACGGGTGTAAAGGGGAGAGGGGTTGTTTTTTATTTTTATTTTTTTTTGGTCAGATACCTTCTCCATGAAAAACTACATGTAATTGCCAACTTTAATGGAGATTGGTTAAATGGTGTCGACTGTAGCTTTGAATAAAAAAAATTGGCAAAAATTAAGGGGGTGGATAGGGGGAGAGGGGTTCAGTTTTTTTAAACCAAAAGTTGACAGTATTTTTCTCTTTATTTTTGGCTATATATGTCCAAAGTTTCATCTAGATCGAATAAAAAATGTGGATTTGTATAAAAATTGAGGGGTGGAAGAGGTAGAAGCTGTGGTTTCTCAATGAAATTCATATGGGACCGCTTTGGAGGTATATCCTATCCGCTGAATATACAAACCAAAAAAAAAAAAAAAGACGAATTGAGAACTTCATCCTTTTTTTTTAAGTCGGTTAAAAATGAATAATGGTGCAGGCGAATATATACAATGTTTGATTGGCTTTACAACAAAATCGTCATGCATTTAACTGGCACGTCAGAGATAGAGCCAACATCCAACTTACGGGCGTCTAGCAGCTCAAACTAACTAGAATAGTGGTAATATCTCTGCAATGGCCGGCCTCGGTAGCGTAGGGGCTAGAGTGCTAGCTCCCCGTGCCGAAGGCCGCCGGTTCGAATCCGGCCGCGGGCATGGATGTTTAAGTGTTGTGTGTGTGTGTGAATGTCCTGTCGGTCCTATAGTGTCCATACATTGGAAAAATACAATGTATGTACTGGATGAAGAAATATACACTGAAAGCTTTAATAATTACATTGAGGTGGCTGTATGGCCGCCGTTGCCAAATGCCATTATTATTATTACTGGCAGTAGAGCAGTAAGCCATCTGCCATAGCAGTAATTACAGTTACATCGTTTATACAGCCATGACACAACTTATGAGTATTATATCATATACATGTCCATAACACAAAAAATAGGTATTATATCACAAATATATGGTCACTATCACAATACTTCATATATATTATTAAGTACATGATGAAAATATTTCAGTAAGTAGGGCCTATACATATCCGCCAAACGTTGCAAACACTAATGTTCATAGGCATCAGTGGGTTTATATGTCCATATGTCTTTTAGAAACCTGCATAGCAGAATGAAGATCCTGGCGTCGCCGGTCGTACGAAGATCTGACACCTATGATGGTGGGAAGTGACCTAATTGCCATCATCTTCTTGTCTGCGACCGCCCTCGGTGTGCATCGATGTGGTACGCAGAAAGACTTTTGTAGAGAGTCAGACAGACCCCCTTGTTGCTGCCCACAAGGTTTAAATAGATAGTTCCCCTTCATATTACCACTGTGTGGAGAGGGAAATACTCCTCGCTTACCCGCTGTGTGAAGTCATTTTACCACTGCGAGATTTCCAGGCAGGTGATTGGCCTTGATCACTACAGTTTATGCGTGAATCACGCTCAAAGAAATGTATAAATGAAAGATAATTTTTTCCGTGGGACAACGGACTGTATATTAATTGAAACCGCATTAGGACCTAACCAGCAGTTCTTTCTTGAATCGCATTCAACTACAATTTATCTTAAATTTAGCAACTTTACGATTTCAAAAGAAAATGAAATATTCTCTATTTTATCCCGGAAAAATGGGTTATACAGTAATAGAAGCCCCATCAATATCCGTTCAGTAGCTATTGCGTGAATCCTGTTCATCCCATATTGTAGACAGACAGACTGACAGACGGTTTGACAGATACAGACCGATTTAAAAAAAAAAAAAAAAAAAAAAACTTAAATCTTAAATTGTTACAGTTAGATCATAATTATTGAAAATAATTGTTTACCAGTGTCAGGAAACGTTATCTCTGCCAAGTACTAGTAAATTAAATTTAATACTTATCCATCTGAAATGAAATAATATAAAGAAACCATGAAGTTTTCGTTTCAGTTATCCTTAATCTAAATACCCATATTTTGAATATCCAAAAGTTTGATTAGGAGCATTTAACAGTGGTCGTTCTAGACAATGACCAGTTTAATGCCCCAGGATAAATCATCAGACATTTCCCAATTTTTCATCTGGGATATTACACATTTAATAATTAACATGAATGATGTAGCAGACAAAGTTCACAGGCAACCCTTACCATTGTCCAGGTGGTGCAGACGACTCCATCACAAGCGATATGAAAGGCCTAACAACCGTGGCACTTCGTGCCAGCACGTTCATGGCTTCCCTGGCAGACATGCCACAAATCATAATACAGCGATTCAAATGAATCAATAATGTATAAATACTCTTTGATTTGGGAAAAGTAGCCATTTTGCAGTACTTTTTACATCCATCCACATTTCGACAGAGAACTAGTTTTGGAGAGATTTCAGGGTGTTGAGATACTTGCACAAATCTAAAATATAACGAATTCTATAAATAAAACTAATTTCTGATTTTTCTTACATTCAGGGGGACGCCGGTTCGAATCCTCGTCCGGGCATTAAGATTTGGATTTTCAATGGTTTCCCCAAATCACTCCAGGCGAATGCCGGGATGCTTCCTTGAAAAAGGCCATGGCCGAATTCCTTCCCTATCCTTGTCCCCAGTCCCATCCCGCCTCTAATGACCTCGACGTTAACGAGGCGTAAAGACATAAGTAAAAAAAAAAAAGAATTCTTAGAAGGAATTGTTTTAAGAGTTCAAGAATAAACTTCTTTGGCGTTATAGGTACTTTCGTGTGTTCAGAAACATGTTGTACTATAGGAATATAGGGGAATATGTTTACTATGTACTAATACCGCATGAGGCTAATAACGAGTCTGGTAGTTAGGTATTTAAGGTTCACTGACATTAGGGCTGACACAAGTTCGATTTCAGGTTCTTTCATCCAGATTAAACTTTTATAGTGTTCCGATCGAGCCGAATACCGGTACGATTGCTACATAAACGGCGGGAGAAATTTCCTTCTGATTTCTTTCTCAAAATCCTCTCCAACTTCTCATCATCGACAAGTCATAAAACCCTATTTTTAAATGGTTTATGTATTTTAGAGAAACATGATAAATTTTGTGCTTCAAAAGTTTTAGGTGCAGTACTAAACACAGACAGGAAAATATGCTTTATTTCTTTTTATTTTTTTTTTCCTCACAACTTATTATTTATTCAAGACTAGCTGTTCCTGCTACTGATGGATACAAAAAACCCAAAGAAGCAGTAACGTTCTTTTTTTTTTTTGTCTTTCTCTTTATTGGATCTCATCCTCTCCTTTTAATGTTGTATTGTGTTCTAGTGACCCTGTCAGCTGATTGACAAGAGTGGACAGGGTAATCTTCTACTGGAGCCGTGGATAAGGGGTGAGCGTAGAAGCCTACCGTGGTTCTGATGTGAATATTCGTCATAGATGCCTACTCCAATACCCAACAGGTTATATGGCTCAGTACATTCAGATATTATTATAGGAATAGCTGAGAACGCTACGATAAATTACTGTCAACGGCAATTACATATTTACACTTTAATTTACATTAGAAGTGATCTGATGGCATATACAATCTTTATTTGGCTTCATAATGAAATAGTCATCTGTTTAACTTCATCATTAGAGATAGGGCCAAGGACAAGACCGACTATGTAAATAATGGGTGCCTCGCAGCTCAAACTAGATGGAATATTGATAATATAAGCCTGTTCCTACAAGTTTGACCATCTGACTGTCCACATCCCGCTATCACAGTAGAGCCCACCTTTGTATTAAACGTCTGACATCATCTTGTCTTCGTCCGCCGCCCGGTGGCGCCGGCGGAGATGCCCTCAGCGTCGATGTAGTCGTTGAAACAGCCAGGCAGACAGACAGACAGACTCCGCCGTTGCTGCCCCCAGGGTTCAAATAGATTCTTCGCCTTCCTATTACTACCACTGTTTGGCGAGGGCAACCTGCTGTGAGAAGTCATTTTACCAGCTTGCAGTAATTACTGCCACTTGGCAACTGGCGACTGGCGTCTTGTTGATTGGCGTGCTATTTCTGCAGGTCGTAGAACTCTACTATTGCTTAACTATTTCATGCTCGCCCGCTCTGGATACTGACAAGAAATACGAGCGTTTTAGGCAAGTGATCCACCTCGATCACTACAGTATGGAAGGGTTTCAAACACATTTTTGTGCATGATTTCTTTCTGCTACCACTTAAATTTGCCACTGATTCGAAATATCGTCTGGTTACTGATAACACACAGGCACACTTTAGTATGGTTCACATAACTTCTAAGCAAGCAAGTATTTTAAGTGGTGCTGTCTATAGTGTGTGCGGTTAGTCTGTTTTATTTGTTTGTTTGTAAGCTATGACATAAACCGAATGTCAAAGTCGATCTATTGTAATTTGTACGACTTAAGCAAACCGTCACCGCGTATATATGACTAACATTTCGACTGCGAGAAGTCTTACAACAGACAATATTAGATGGGTGCAATCGAAAGCTTCCGCGGCGTGATAAATAGTTTGCATGCTTCACGGAAAGCACGGTAACTTCTAATATTAAATGAATGTTTTTATTAAGGAACAATTAAATTTGTGGACATAGTTTTTTATTCCTCTGCCTGTCGATGTTACATCGAAAAATGAGGTGAACTATCACTATCGTGAAATAAGTTATTGTTGAAATGTTGGTTTTTGCTTGATATATGCACAACCGTTCAAAAATTCCAAAATTTGACATCTGCATTGTGGAAGAAATATAATACTATAAAAAGTATCCAACATTTTAATAGACGACATGATATATAACTATATACAGTTTCAGCGAAATCCATTTGAGAACAGAGAGAAAAACGTTACATAATTTTCTGTTGCGGACTTTGTGTCACCACGAAAATTACAATTTAAGGGGATATTTTATCCAATGACAAAAGCTGTTACCAAGTTTTGTTAAAATTCATTTGTTAGATTTTGCGCGATATTCAGGCAGACAGGAAGAAAACCTGTACTCTGTATCATAGGAAATTTTGTAAATAACAGGGATAAAAATATTGTAGATCCTGACTGACAACATAAGTTATCACTATGAACAGTTTTCTTAAAATCCATCTATTGGTTTCTGCATGGTTTGGGAACATACAAACGGACCGACAATTATTCCAGATTTTGCGGTTTTGGTATGTCTGTCATCAGTAGTGTCCATTGAAACTACACTTTACGAAATGAATTTGATACACGGAGATATTTTTTATACAATTTTATTGTGTTGTACAGATGATGAAATGAATTAGCAATGAAAGGAAATATAAATTTATGTAATAGAATATCGTCCCACACATTTTAATAATGCAAATTTCTTGAGATTCTTGATAAATTCTTGTAAAGTTTCTGTTCATAATTTTTAATGTCTTTGGTAGAGCTCACTGCTGGAAGAATCAATCACAGTTTCTTGGTTTTCGTTACACTTCGGAGTTTAACGACTAAGCAGACCGAAGCTTTATAGAGTAAAAATGTTGCGAGCCCTAGCGCTACCAGCACGAAGGCGACCACGTCTAGCAGCAGGTACTGCCACCAGTAGAGGTCTAGCGCCGCGCTGCGCAGGTGCCGGGCTCCGTTGTGCCGTATCACGTACTCGATCCACCAGACGGCTTTGTCCAGAGACTCCTCCTGGTGCTCGCGGAACACCGCAGAGAAGCGGCGCATGTTCTCGCGGTAGCTGCAAACAGGAAAAAGACGTTTACGCGTGAAACATATTCTAAAGTTTTTTTAACCAT
>CM061920.1:206486953-206513954 GCA_031002005.1 Vandiemenella viatica
TAGTAACTCGAATGATTCAGTGAGTAGACATATTATTTGTCTTAAAAGGCTTTGTGGATTATTTTATTTGCAGAATAATTCTTCACACCGAATTTTCTGTAATACAATAGCCAAGTTTCTTTGTTTTACGATCTCGCACAATGATCATTTTCATTAAATTCTCCGTCTGCTTACTCATTGTGACGTAGTCCTATTGCACAACACGCAGGAAAGATAACAGCGTGACTTTTGGATTTGAGATAAGTAACTGTAATCGAATAATATTGGTATTTATTTATGTTGGCAGAGAAGGCCTTGCTATAATGACTGATTGAAAGAGAACTGTATTTAAACTCTTGTCAATATGTATGGTGAGAAATAAACTTGATGATTCCATACATTATTGCCCTCTTACCAAGATTAATCGGTGTTACTTTGTAACAGACGGTTGGAATATGTAATAACAAACGTTGATAACAACAATACAAGAGATTGTTTATGAAATTCCATCAGATTCGTACAACTTGTGCTTTTCCAAATTAAATGTTATCTACGAGTGCTCACATTTTTGCCCAATTTCGTATAAAAACATCTCAACATATTGAAAATAAGATGAATTTTTGGGATCAATCGGAAGAATATCAATAACACAATCACAAGGAAAAAGTATCGTATCAAATTTCATGGTAATTAAGGATCTGGTGTTTCATTATGAAGTGAAAGTGCCTTGGTCGTAATGACATGTCATTTTTGACATGAAATGGGTTTGGACGTCTATATATACTACCTTCGGTCCGTCTGTTTTGCTGACTGATAAATATTTCCTTACTGAACAATTATGATTGCAAACAATACGACTTGCATGTAATTATTGATAACTACGTAATCCCGATATCGTATTCCCAAATCCAAATAGCAGCTTCCACATGAATTATTTGAACGTTAACTTGGCCAAAATTTGAGATCTATACACCATATGGTCTACTGTAGTGTATATGGTATATATGAGAACAAACTTCATATAAAACGTCAAAGCGACCTTATAGTTATCTTAATAACAAGAAATGGCACAGTATTGTGAAGACAATGAAATATAACAATACCATCGTGATAAAGTTTCCTATTTCCGTTTCCCCGTCACATTTCCTGGGGAAATTTAAGGTTATTTAAGGGCCCAATATTGCCTGTTGCCGACTCTTATGCAAGTACTAATCCTGAACAAGGAATCAACCGTTTGGCCTATAATTTTCATTACAACAAGGGAAAAAGTTTAATCGGCTTCTCAAGATGAAACACCATTAAATTAAATAAAAAAAATAAAAAAATAATTCGATGATACCGTCACAGTCAATGATACTTAATAGTCACAAGTATCTCAGCTAAATAACCTTAATTTTTCTACGCCCTCCACTAGTCAGTTTCAGTTCTCTCAACTGCTTCCACTTTCATCTGCTCCATGGCTGCAGTACCGCTCCTTCTGCTAATGCATTACAGTTCTTTCACTGAAAATTTGACTTTCGTGTCTTTATTTATAGACAGGAATGATGAAATCATGGAAAACTGTAGATATATCAAGGGTCAAACCCACAAGAAATGATTACAAATTGAAATTTATCAGACTAAGTTTATTACCTATTACAGTTGTCAGTAACAAGTGCGTCCACCTTAAGCACATATACATTCATGGATTCTTGCCGGCATTGAGCCAACACGTGTTCGAGTGACTTCTTGGGGTATATCTCTCGATGCCTGCATGTTTTGTGCAGTCAGTTGTTGCCTAGTTCGTGCTGGGTGACCATGTGATCTAGTGTGTCTACTCCTGACATACCAGACATGCTCTATTGGGGCCGTGTGGTCCAAATTGTGATCGTAATCCTTGTAATGGCTACAGTATGAGGACGGCCATATTCTCTTGAATCATGCGATTCGGATAATGGACATCAAGGGTATCACAATAGGGTGCAGAACCCCGTCCACATTGTGGTAGGCTGTAATTGTGCCTTCGACAACAACCGTCTCAGTCTTGCTGTCGAAACTGATTGCCCGCAAAACATGACCCCACTGGCCGGACTTGTGTGACGTTCTGAAATCACAGCAGCGTGAGCCGTTTCTCAAGTACTCCTGCGTATATGTACACGATTATCACTTACCACAGACAGAATCGCGACCCATCTCTAAACACAAATTTACGCCTTTCACGTGTCCATTTGCGTTTTGAATTACACCAGATAAGATAATGTTGGCAAAAAAATCATATTAATGGAACACATTGCATGGGGGTCGGAGAATGTCACCCAGCTTCAAGCAATTGGTTTGCAATCGTCTGGGGGTGACTGTCACTGTAACCACTGCTTGGATCTGACCTGCTGTCACCCGTTTGCCAGCATCACAATTCAGCGGTCCGACGTGAAGTTATGTTTTCGTATGGACCTGTGCCTGCTCTAGGAGTACTAGAGCCTTCTTTCATCCATTGTGTAACAAGTCTGTATCCTTCGTGAAATTTCAGACACACCAATCCTCCGATCTCTCTCACTTTTGATATAGAGGGTCATCAATCTTTGCTTTGACATATTTGTTCAACAAGAACTTGTGGACAAAGAAAAGAGTCATATTACGCCACACTGTTCACCTCTTACACGCTATAAAACATATAAATTTTACATAAGAAATAATCCCTTAATTCTTATACTATTACTTACAAAATTTGCAATTTTAAATCATTTAAGATGCTTCATATGGGGATTGTGAGGTCCCATTCATAAATCATTGCCGAAATTGTAAATAAAATAGATTAGCAAATAACAGACTTTAACCGCATAGGTAGTATGTATAGATAATTGGGTAATCTTAAGTCTTTTGCAGTAATGTAATTTTTTGTAGTTGGCACTACTGTGTTGTTGGTCGAGAAGGAAGGAAGATATTAAGATGGCGCAGAGAGATCAAGAGGGAATATGTTAATAGTACAGTGTCAATTGCGTATTGTGATAAATGAGTGTTTGAAGTGTTCAATAAATTTTGGCAGATAAATGAAAATATTGGTTGATTTGATTCAACATTAACACCCGTTGCGCAGAAGTGTATAATTTGAGAGCAGTTTATTTAACAGTAATAATATTCTAGGAGATAGCACTACCGCGGAAATCAACGCTTGGGCCATGTGTTGAAGTTGGCGGGCTATCTACCTTCTGCAGATTGATAGTATTTAGTAAGGAGGACCTTGCAGGATATTTGAGGCGACATTTAATTAATTTATCACAACTCGGTCTGGATGTTGCACATTTAATTATCATCAGTGTACATTGGAGAAGATTACGGCCTTTGTGTCGTAATGCAAATAACATTTGATCTAATAGAAGGCAATGACATCAAAAAGATTGATATAACTACACCAATTTAAGGTACTTAAAATTAAAGATCTAAATATATGAAGAGTAAAGGGACGACAAAGTGTAAGAGGGAAATTATATGTTTTTGCGAAGAATACACGTAGACACTAATCTCGGTGGATGTGAATAACAAAAGAAAAATTTTTGCTATAATTTCCGAAATCGAGAGCCATGTAAATAAGCTGAATGAAACTGTCATTGAAAACATAAAAGAAATTAAAAAGAGAGTGTGTTGCATAAAATTACAATGTGTAGTAGTAAAATGGATAATATCCCAAAGATTTCATACGAGAAATAATAAATAAATTGACAAATAATAGCATCTAGGGAAATTAATTTTACTCAACGGATCTAGCGAGATAAGAGAATGCAGAATAATTAACAAGGAAGTGTTAAAAGGAAATAGATCAGAAATATGCTGTATGAATATCAACTGCCATGAGTAGAAGTACAATAAATTGGTGAAGGTGAATAACGCAAGATCTTTGGTAAAACAGAGTAGGAGTAGGAATGGCTAATGAGTCCACTAGGACTTTAAAGAAATATGTTTTCATATTAAAATGAAGTATGAACTACAGAACAGCGAAGAATGATAATTCTGATTACTCTTTTGACAGTCAATTATCATTCTTTTTATCCCACAAAAGAAAATGTGTCGAACAGTTACAAGAACTAGCAGTTATATTAAATTTAATAGTCCAAAATCCTTGAGTTAAAACAAGCGCAATGGATCTGGAATTGGAATTTTGACCAATTAAAACTCGATCTTAGTGTACTTCAATAGGAAACAAGGTATTAGTTTTGAGCTTGTGTTTTACGAATTGAAGTATGCAGGGGTTGATTATCTTGCAAGTGGATTGCAGGAAAATAAAAATTTTGGGCACTTAAATGTTGTGTTGGGTGCTGAATAAAGGGCAAAGTAGTGATTAAATATGAAATAGGAATAAGAAATCAAAGGGGGGAGAGATAAGTAGATTTAACAAATAACACATCAGTAGGGTAAGATCGAGCGCGTGAGCTCTAAAAAAGTACTGTCAATCGTCGGGCCACGCCCCCTCTATTGTTAAGCAAATGAGGCTAGGTAACCCAAGTTTTACCTGCCTTGCGTGATGACAGACCCGCCTCCCCTGTGAGGCTAGGTAACCGCAGTTTGACCTACCTTAGGTGATGACAGCTTTGATTGACGACAGCCCCGTCCTCTCCTCTCCCCTACAACCCTTCCCATTCCCACCCTTTCTGCCTCCCCTCCCTCCCCTCCTCCCATCCCTCCCCACCTCCTCCTCCTCCCTTCGACCAATTCGCCTACCAAGTTGGCCGGGATGAGACTAGTTTGTCTATAAACGGGCCACCATAAGAGCCTGTATTTTTATGCAAATGAGGCTGGGTAACTCAACTCTGACAGGTCTTTTGTGACCTAATTCAAAGGAGGCCGCTCCTATTGTTGGAAACCAATGTTAATTACTTTTTGACATGGGGCACATGACCTACAAACCCCAGTCTGGTCTGTGTTTTGTGACCATTTACAAAGGAGACCGCCGCTCCTATTATTATGCTAATTAGGGTGCGACTAACCTTGTGGTGCAGGTTACAACAGACTTACCCCCACAGCACGTGCCGTTGACAGCTTTGATGGATTGTGGAGCAGATGTTCCCATCACCACCACCACCATCTCGTCCGCTGCACGCGTCCTACATGGACAGGACTAAACAGGTTTACGGCCACCACCATGGACTAGACCTATTTACCGCCCAACCGGCATGCTACCACCAGTGTTCAGAGATGGCTCATCCGGTACTTATGTTCTCGTCAATTTATCAGCTCAACGCTAGTGATTTTAAGCGTTTGATGATAGGTTTATCGTCCAAGCATGAATTTTAACCAGTAGAGGTGCTCGGACTGTAGTATTGGATGAAATTTCCGATTTGTTCAACACTGAATGCTCCCACACCGACGTTCCACTCGGCGACTACTCCGTCTCCTGCCGTACGCTTGTAGGGGTGAAAACTATGTTTTTACCCAAATGCTGATCCTACCGGTGGCGTCTTCTTCGGTGATTAGATATAGAAGAAACTCATCGATGTGCAGCATGCAGTGTTCAGCGCCTTGACCATCAAGAAGAGGTGGGGATACCTAGTTGCAAGATTATACGTAGAATTTGTGGACATTTTATCCATTAAAATGCTACGAGACTATAATATGGCCACAATGCAAAAACTAGTTGATATGTGTACTAATTATGTTTATGTAGCTCAAATCACACCTAGTTCATCATTGGATTATAATCTACTAAACTGTGAACTTGTTGCATACAAAACATTACTTGTATTCCCTGATGTTAACAATGTAATAATTAAGAATTACAATCCAGAATATAATGCTTGTAGACATTAAGTGCTATTGGAATCATGTATATGAAAAATTTGTTTATGTGTAAAATATAAATAAAAACACATTGTATTTGATTCGATTTCTTTTTATTTCACCCACCATTGGGAAACTGAAAACACATTTTCAATGACACATAAAGCATTACAAAGTTTTATCAGATTATTTTTCTTGAGTTCTTGTAGAGGTGGGCAGCCTAAATCTTCAATATTGTAGCAGACGTTCTTCCGGATAATCTTCAGAAACCATCTAGTCTTCTCACGTTCTTTAAGACGTATAATTGCTTCATCTTCATTGTTGATTGCGTGTAGAATAGTGCATAATTTACTGAAGGTTACATCAGTAGCATTCCAGGGAATACCATGGTCACTTGGGTCATCCCCTCCACGTCTTGGTGAGGATACAGAGATGCAATGTGTAGCAATAATGTTGTCTTATCGTATTACAATCACAGTAATTTCTTTGAAAATAAGAGCTCCGTCTGTCTGTGCGTTCAGGATAATGCGTAGCGGTGAATAGTGCTATCCTGTTTTATGTTAGCTTCCGCACAACACTCGTTGGTGGTATGTATTCCACGACACGATGGTGAAGGATCAAGCATTAGGTAGAGGTGTAGGCTTAAAAATTCTCACTGCTATCAAACTCCATATGAATATCTACAGGTCCATTCTTAACTGTTTCATTTTCTTGTAAACAGTCGATAACGGTAAGTGGTGCAGTAGCGACAAATTATTCGCGTATTATTAACACTGAAGGATTATCCCGTTCATAGTAAGATTGTTGGAATCTTGCATACTTGTCGTACAGTACTGTGGTTCTGTGTTTCTTAAATTCTAAATTAATGTTCTCATAAGGGTATCCACGATTATTTATGAACACTTTGACGTTAGCGAGATTGCAATGGTCAAACTCAGCTGCACATTTTTCCGCGTTGCGCTTCCTGTTTCTCTGTAATCCAAGAACCACAAACCTAGGTTTCTCCAGTTGCGTTGCCATCTTCAAAGACCAAATTTGTACTTAGTTATAGGAAACAATGGATACTCAGGGAGATCCCAACTTCTGAAATATATGCGCAGTGGCTTCCACTGTCTAAAATTATAAGCAGTACTAGTTTCTCCATAGTTGCACGTGAGGTATCATACATGCGAGTTTAGTGATGTGGAATTTACTCTTCTGAGGATTTATTGGCTTGTATATACGAATTTGTATCGTCCCTAGCACGAATCAGTAGTAGTTCTTGTTTTACATTTTCATGTATCCTTTTATAGCCTTCACACAAACCCAAAAGCATACTCAACGGAATACATACATCGAAGTAGCCATTTCCAATAACTCTCGTACCACATCCCGCGTTGTTCAACACGTTTGTTGAGGATCACCAATAAATGACAGTCTTGATTTTACTTGTGATGCCGACATTTCTATTTCGGTCAATTTCACATTCATAAAGTTCTAACCGAATTTCCTCAAACAGAAAAGCAAATGAATTGTATGCGATAAGTGAATTTGTGGCTCCTGCTCCATCTTCTTTGACGGATCTTCCTTCATTATGCAAGCAACTTTCACACGGCAGTGTATTTGTATCTTGGTTCTGAATAGGTATTCGAATCTCATCATTATTATTAAACGTGGTTGACGTATGCGGTTGATGGCTAAAAAACTGTTTCCGTGTCATCGACTCGTCAAATTCCGCAATTAAACTTATATCGAGTATCTCATCCATTTTTACAGTTTAGCCCAACGACTGAAGAAAGATCTCATTAGCAGGTGTTAACCGTTTCACTACTGAAAAATGTTTTAGTCTGATTCCTATTATTATAACTAGCGCCCATTCTTTATATGTAGTCTCAGAGTAACAGTTTCTCATCTAAAATCCACGACACTGCCGTCCTTGTCGACAACTCTAATGTGAACGTTGTTTAGCGTTTTCACCGTGATGGGAGATAGATGACGTTTGCAGGTACTTCTACAATCTTGTACCCTGGCAGTGCTGTTGCAAAAAAAAAAAAAAAAAAAAAACTCGTGTAGTGTATGCCCCAACTAATTATTGACGTAATTTCCAGTACATATACTGCCCCATACACGTACCGCGTTAACTTTGAATATCTGCTATGTGTAGTCTGAGGTATGAAATCCAGGATTTAACACGAGTTTGGAAAATCCGAGCAATGAGCCAATTGAGTTTGGTTTGTTGAAGTCAGTTTCCACAGGAGTTTGTATCTCACACTTGAGTGAATTGTTGTTTGCTTTAATAACCAGTTTCTCGTTATTAGTATTATTAACTAAATAATAATAATAAGTTGTCAATATCGTACGATCCTGTTGATATATGAATCACTCTTTTATTCAAGTAATTAAGTTTACAATTTGTCTCGTCAATGTTCGGGATCGAATTGCATGTTTAAAAATCTACCAAACCGATTGAATACTCATCTTAGCTAAAATCTATCCGTGGAAATTAATCACAGCTCAATACCGAACTATTGCCAGACAAGCAGAGTGACACAGACATGTATTATCCCGACTAATGCAAGACTAATGTTATATATTTTAAAACAGGAATTTTAAACACAAATGTCCACATAGGTTTGTGCAAAATTTCTGGTGCCGTCGTCCATTGTACAGTATTCTGTTGTCTGAAAAGTACTCCTACAATTCCAAGGGTGGGGTAAATCACCAAAACTGTCAAAATATTTCACTACACCATCCTCGTACTTCAGATACGCACCCCAGTGTGTTCCAGCCTTTCAGTAATGTACAAGTTCACAATTCCACATTCACGTCCTCGAGTTTTTCAGATAATGCATGACGCATGAAGACGCCACGAAAATGAGGTATACGCAAACGATTTACATGTCTACATATATCATCATCCGTTAGCGACTGCACCGACATTTTTTTCATAAATCCCGATCCATCTTCCCAGTACGGTTTTAAATAAAGACCTTTACCTCTCATTGCAATTGCTTCCATGATTTCATTGTGCCGTTTCTATGCAGTCAACTGATTTTTTGCTTCTTTAGCAGCTTTAACAGTTCCGGCAATGGCCGAGACTCCTCCTGCAAGATCTCCGGCAACCCACAATCCGGTAAAGGTAGGTATCAAAGGGAGTATACCACCCTTCTTCTTCTTTTTAATGCCTGCGCCAAACGTTAGCTTAGCACGCATATCACTGTTAACTAGAAACGCAACCCGTTGACCGAACTTTGCATCTTTGGCCCTCATTCTGTTTGAAGACTTCTCTGCTAGTACGCGGTCTCCATTGATTCTACCAGTACCCTGCACAAGCGCAATGTCATGTTCCCTGGATGCTGCATCCAGTGGATTGATCCCCGTCTCACTGAGTTTCATCCGCTTTTCCACTTTGGTCCCAGGTACGCAGAACTGGTATGTTGGAATGTGTGCTTCAAATGGCATTTTGTCGATTATCTTGTTTAAGAATCCTCGACCCATCTTCTTCTTCCTCGCAGGAGGCATTGTTATCGACTAACCGTTTTTTTATATATATATTCGCGCGCCTATATATAGCCAGAGCAACCATCGATCCTTGTCAATATGCGTTTTGTCTAAAAGCTGGAAATATTACCCGTGAGTAATGTGGATATTGCCGGCACTAACTCTAAGCGGAAGAAGAATGGACCTCTCTCTCCTGAGACAGTTAGGGCGACTGAGTGTGATTGCTACACTAAAATTAACAACCACGCGCAAAAAGAAAAAAAAGGGATCGTTTACAGATTCGAAAAGCCTTCAAAAGAGTGTTTTAGAACGATTCATACGTATATTCAGGGAAGGTGTGGACTTGCATATACCGAAACGGACAATCAGAGAAGGGAATGATACACGGGATTTTAAAAGGTTACTCAAAAAGCAAAGGAAGATAAATGCACGATCAAAAAGGACGATGCATCGGACTGATTTAGAAAAGATAAAGGAGATAAGGGGACATGTTAAGAATGCGATGCGTGCGGCCTTTAATGACTTTTGTTGCAATTCTCTCTCTAAGAGCCTCACCGAAAATCCTAAAAAATTTTGGTCGTATGTAAAAAAAAGTTATTCGTAGTGGAAACAATAAGCCAGTTCTAATAAAAGACGGACGGGAAATTGACGATAGCCGCGACAAGGCTATCGTATTTAACACCGAATTCATAAATTCATTCACGCGTGAAAAAATGGAAAACATCCCCACTTTACCACATCAAGTGGTATTAGATAGAGATTGATAGCGTAGGTATTGTAGAGCAAGTAAAGCTCTTGAAGTGGGGTGAAGCGCCGGGTACCGATGGTATACCGGTAAGTATATTTTCTGAATACGCGGAGGAAATTGAACCATTTCTGTCAGATACATTCCGGAAATCCTTAGAAGAGAAAAAAGTACCTTCTAGTTGGAAAATACCCCAGGTAATTCCCGTTTTCAAGAAAGGAGATCGAAGTGATCCTAGGAACTATTGACCCATATCTCTAACATCTGTCTGCTGTAGAATTCTGGATCATGCTATATGCTCTAACATTATGAAGTTTCCAGACGAGAACGAGTTAATTACACTGTGTCAACACGGATTTCGGAAGAAGAAATCGTGTAACACAATTGGCCCTATTTTCACATAACGTAATGAAAGTTATCGATACAGGTTCACAAGTTGATGTTATTTTCTTGGATTTTCAGAAATCTTTTTATTCTGTACCACACAACCGACCTTTAGCGAGGATTCGAGCATACGGTATACCGGATCAGATTTGCGAATGGATACGTGATTTTCTAACTGGTCGATCTCAGTATGTCGTTGTTGACGGGGAAGCTCTTCTAATATAGATGTTATTTTGTGGGTTCCTCAAGGAAGTGTAAAAGGACCACTTCTTTTCTTAATATTTATAAACGATCCCGGTAACCACGTCAGATGTTGGTTGCGATTGTTTGCTGACGATGCAGTTATCTATAGGGAAATAAGGTGCTCCGACGATTGCTTAGAAGTTAAGCGTGATTTAGATGAGATTTCCTAATGGTGTCGTAAATGGCAGCTTACACTTAATTGCAAAAAGTGCAAGGCAATGCGAATAAGTAACAAAAAGAATCAAATTACTCACAAGTACAAAATAAACAATTATGCTGTTGACACGTTTATTCCCTGAAGTATCTGGGGGTAATAGTACAAAGCAACATGAAATGGGAGACTTGCACATAACTTCCTTCGTAGGCAAGGCTAATTCTAAATTGAGAATCATAGGTCGTATTTTGAGGAATTGTAATGCTCATTCAAAGGAGATAGCGTATAAAACACTAGTGCGTCCGCATCTGGATTACTGTTGTGGATTTTGGGATCCGTATCGCAAGGGCCTGATCGACTCAGTGGATTAGTGACTGGTTGCTATAGCCCTTTTGAAAGCGTCGCAGAATTGATAAATAGATTGGGCTGGGATAGTTTGGAAGACAGACGACGTAGTTTGCGTTCGAATTTATTGGAGAATATGCAAAAATCTTTAAATTACGAGTGCAATGAATACTTCTTCCGCCAACCTATTTAGTTCGCAATGACCGGAGGAATAAGATTCGAGAAATAAGATGCTGTACTGATGGTTTTATGTATTCCTTCTTTCCTCGTGCTATTCGGGATTGGAATGCACGGGTTTAGGATTTGGTGCTTAGCACCCTCTGCCACCCAACATGTTTGTGATTTGCAGAGTATGGATGTAGATGTAAACCACCAAACTGTGGGAAAATCAGTCTTGTGCTATCACTTAGACTTTACAATATTTTTTTTCCTAGTTGTTGTACCAGCCAAAGAATCAGTTGCTAGGTGAAATACTAAAACCCATTAAAGAAATTAAGTATGTGACATTTAGCGTTAATCAGATTGTGTCCCCGTCTAGTGAAGCTCTTCCATATTCAGTGTTTGTGTTTGAAGATGTTTCGCGTGAGAAGCAGAATAACATACGAGATTACATTTGCATTGGGAGGCACAGGTTAGTAGAGTCTTTCTATTGTGTCAGACATATGGCCGGTACTGAAACAGCTGGTTAGAAACAACGCTAACTTGATCGTGCTATTTAAACAGGACGATATGAGTCTCAGGCACATTTACAATTACCACGTTAATACTGACATGCCGTTCAACGAGTTTAAAAACCTATATGGTTCATGCTGGAATATGAGCAAGCATGAATTTGCGGTTATTGACAAAGACTGTGACATGTGTCATGGGCCATACTGCAACGGATTTGATTCATTTTTGAATAAGTATCCAAGCACACTAGGTACTGTCATCATTACAGTCATGCACAAGTTTGGTAGAACATCATCGATACAGAGCAAGAGATTTTTGGTGTACCCACCTCAACACATACTTCTCACGAAAGAAGGAAGTTTGGATTGTCAGGGTAGAACACTCAAACACGTAGCTGACCCTATCGATGAAAATAACGTTGTCACTAAACGATACACTAACATAGCAATTAATGATGGTCTAATTTTTTTTTAAAATGTTAGAAGTGACTACGGTTGATAATATTGTAGCAACGGATACGTTTCAGGAGAATGCATATGCACTAGATACTGGCCTAAATTATAGTGAAATTCCTGTAGAAGGTTTAATCCCTTCAGTAGTCAAACCGAAAAGCGTTGATGTGAGACTAAATTGGGTAAATGTTAACTGTCAAGCAGGGGTATTCCATGTGAATCGACATGATTAACTTAGTTTTTTTCCCCCGCATACAAGCTCTGCAAAGCATTTACAGCACAAGTCACTTCGAGATATAAAATAATACAGCCTCATTGAGTGTTTAAACATGGATGCGGGAGCAACTAAACGCGTCATCATAAAAGCCAGGAATGTTATTCGATGCAAGTTAGTTGAATGAAAACTGGTCAGATCAACTCTGAAAATTTTTTCGTTGATTCGTTAAGACCTGTGATGGATACTATGGAAAATGTTTTCTTATCTCACTGAAATCAGCAACAGCAGCAGTCTTCTGGCTAGATCAATGAATTCTTGAAGTCACTCAGTTGAAGTGACAGAGATTATTATTCAGTGTATGGTGTCCGGAAGAAGAAAGATTCACTAATGACTGGAAACTGACCTGTGACTATTGAAGAAGATGTTACTCTAATTGATGGTAATGAATACGAACGAACACTGGGATTAATGAGGTTGTTGTTTTTAAAAAACCCAAAACAGTATACTACCAAGGATCTGAAAAGCTATTTGGAAATATTAAAGAACAAAATTGCCCATAGAGTAAAAACATAATCTCTAAACTTGATTATCAGTGGGTTACTTCTTCCTATTAAGGAATATGTATATTGGGCCGATTCAAATGAACTTGTTGAGAGACTAAAGTTATTTACCGCTTCGACATCAGCAGGACATACGGCACACTACAACGAAATTTTATCAGTGGTTGAAGAATTTCGTGAGAAGACATCAGCGTATAACATGGATCAAGTTGTGGTAGAACTTCATAGACCGGCAGGAAGGAATTCCCCAAGAAGCCGTGTAATAATCAAAGGTCTTGTCGACCTGCTGCAGGCTGATTTTGTGGAAATGATACCATACTCTCGTAAAAACAGTGGCTACAAGTATATTGATGTTAATTGATACTTATTCAAAGTTTGCGAGGGCTCTACCTCTCAAGAACAAGACTACTAGTGTGGTTGCCGATGCTATGAAGAAAATACTAAGTGGTGATCGAGTTCCTAAAAATTTACAGACTGATAACGGGAAGGTGTTTTACAATTCAAAGATTAAGACGCTCATGACTAGCCATGATATTAATCACTACTAAACATATATACTCATCTTAAGCATCAATAATTGAACGACTCAACAGAACTATCAAGAATGCAATGTTTCAGAAATTCAGGAGACGTGGTTCACATCGGTGGATTGAACTTCTTCCTAACTACAACAAGTGGCACAGCACCATCAAGATGAAAACGTGCGATGTTAAAGATAACACTCTTTCAACAGTGTATAGTCATATTAAGATTACTACTCCTGCGAAATTCAAAGTTGGTGATCATATCATAATAAGCAGATTTAAAGAAAAGTTTGAGGAAGGTTATTTGCCAAACTGGTCAACTGAAGTTTTCACCATAAATAAAGTGAAATTATCAAATCCTGTAACTTATTTACTTAAAGATTATCAAGGTAAAGATATTGCAGGAGCATTTTACCAGCAAAAATTACAACTAATAAAATTTACAAGTACATTTTTGGTTGAACGAGTGATAAAGATAAGGAAAAATATGACCTTGGTGAAGTGGCTGGATTTTGATAAATCGCATAACACATGGATTCATTAAAAAGTTTTATTTAAAATGTAAAAAATGTAATTTTTTTTACAAATATACTTCTATTTCTAACAATGGTGTTTTTCATTCAATGATCTTTATAAAAAACAAACGAGTATATTACTCAGCAAACCTATAGTTTATGTATAACAATTATTTTTTTTCTGTACAATTAGTCTATTTTTACAATTTTTTTAAGTTGACTTTATACAAAGCAAACGAGGATATAGCTCAGCGAACTTAGAGTCTATATACAATTGATATATTTTTTACAGAGCATAATGCTCAGCAATGTGCACTCGACACAGATCTACAGCACAGCAGCACCCAGAAATTAATTTTTACGAATTTATAAGAAACAAACTTACACGCTATGTACTCCTATTTTACAGAGCATTACGCTCAACAAACTTACAGTCTATGAACACCAATGATTTTTCTGTCCACCTATTCTATTTTACAAGTGATCGGGCTATGATTTTTACTTATGAACTCGATACAAGCCAAGCATTACAAAAACAATTAATATACTATATAGAATTACACGAAACTCTTTCAATGCAGTGTGACGACCATTTGTTAAAACAGTTTTGGAATACTATTTTTGTGCATAAGAGATCAAACAATTAGGAGATAACAGGAGTAACACACAATAAAGAATTTTAACGTACTTTATTACCTTCGTAGATTATAAAGTACAATACTCTATAATAAGGTATGGTTGGTAACCGCGGCTACGATACCGAGATCACTTTTAAGGTAATTTTTTAACATTAATTCCGTGAAACAGTCAAGTGTATACGTTAAAGGATACCGAATAGGAACCCGTCCGTCACACGGCGGTGCTACGGACCAGTGTGGACGCGAGGGGGGCGAGCCGTCACACGGCCGAGTGACGGTGCGGTGCGGGCCAGGTGCGGTGCGGTCTAGTGTGGCCCGACCTATAGCGGTACGAAATAGCGTGTATTAAATCGAAATCTTCTAGAAACTGACGTGTTAGTCGACTGCGATGTACCCGAGGGTGTTGGTAGGCAAGGAGCACAACACGTTTAACTTGATCTATCACTGGAATGGACACGTCTTCCCGAGGTCTGTTTCTACTCATCCTTCTTCCAGTACGACAGAAAGTTACTGGTATATGCCCAGGTGGAAAGAGCTGCCATGGGCTCACCACTATCGCCCGTAGCCGCAAGTATCTTTGTTGGGGTATTAGAAAATCTGGAAAATTCTCGGCTAAACATTGTGGCTCCGGTAAGCAGACGACGGGTTTCTAGTTTGGCCCTACTTTCGGGATACCGTGAAAGAAGATTTACCTGGTCATAACAACGCTCGGAAGTTTGCTTGTTCAAGTCCCCATGAAGACATCCAGATTTCGGTTTTCCACAGTTTCCCGAAATCAATTCAGGTGACTGCCAAAATGGTACCTTTTTTAAAAATAAATTAATAAAAGGCCATTGCCTAATACCATTGCGTTCTTTGCTCCCAATCCTAACACGAATCTAATGCCTCGATGTCGAATGAACTTAAAGCCCAGATCCTAAGGCAAACGTTTACAATGGAACTTGAGGAAAAAGTCCAGTTACCGTTCTATTTCTTTTAATAAGAAGACGGGCAAATAGGCGTTTGGGGCATTTAGTATATAGTAAATCAACGCACACAAATACACATCTGCACGCTGCGTCGCACCACCCCAAGACGACACATAGGTGTGCATACAATCTTATGCGCGAAACTGAGAGTGGGTGACCAGAAATGTTTGTCTGTGGAACTGGAGACGCTGGCTGAAGTACGCGTTCAGGAATAACGCATACAAATCCTCAGACATCAGACCAGCCTACAGGCAACCCCCATTACAAACTGCGGGGTTTATTAGATTCCTTGCAATTCTGGGTTAATCTGTATTTCAGAAGTTGGCCACAAATAAACGACAGGATGCATGAACATATACGCCACTAAAAATCAAACAAGATTGCATTTCCTATTTTCTCATATTTTTAATCTCGTTCAATTTGTGAGAAAACATTATTATGATTAAAACTGAATATACTTGACGAAATTGTTTGTGACATCGTTGGCACACTGTACAGACAGTGATATAAAAATGAATCTCTTAACATCAATCACCGATACAAGTAATGCTCTCGGGTGACTAGCCGAGTTATAGAAGTGTCATAATAATCACACAATATTTCGGCACTCTGAATCGTTGGCGCCATCTTCCGGTGAAGTGAGGTCAGGAACATGCGAAGCTGCTGAGCTAGACCAGATTCCCGCTGCTAACCTCTGATTGGTCGGCTGTGGAACCAGTCGTAGCAGGGGTCAAATCTCGTTGCGGCTTGAATCGGAGTAGAGTAGAGGTTACCACTGTTACCGGTAAACTTACGGTCGTGGCAGTCTACCGGCCCCCCACCAGGCAGATGGTGGAAGCCGATCTCACCGCGCTGGCGAAAATCAGGGGCAAGGTTCTGATCGGTGGTGACTTCAATGCGAAACACCCCGATTGGAACAGTCGAATCAAGAATCCAGCTGGCAACTTACTGAGACGCCTAGCCCTCAGACACAACATGTGTGTGTGGGGCCCAGAAGAGCCTACACACTTCCCAGCCAGCGGTTATCGGCCGGATGTCATAGACATAGCGGTGACCAAAGGCCTCACTGGATTCATCGACGCGACCACTATCAACCGGATGTCGTCTGACCATTCGCCGGTGATAGTTGCAGTGGATGTTGGACCGTGGCAGGAAACAGAAGAGATTCACCCAGATTTCCGCAACACTGACTGGGCAAGCTACCGACAACTCGTCTCTACCGCTCTAGCCAACCTGCGAGTCGAAGACGTGGATGCGGCACTGCGCGCCTTCGAAGAAATAGTCAAGGACGCCACGTCAGCAACCACACCTCTGCGCAACCGAAGACCAATTGCTACGCAACAGCTTCCACCACACTTAATCGCGGCTATCCGGCACAAGAACCGTGTCAGCAAGGAGTGGAAAATTACCAGAAATCCGGTGACCAAGAGACTCCTTAACAGGCTACAGAAGGAACTGAAAGCGGCACTGGTCGAGCACCGGAACCGGGAGTGGGATGCCCGCGTATCGTCGCTCAAGCCTGATGATGGAACCATGTGGGAGCAGACCCGCAAATTCACTAAGAGAAAACAGCGCATCCCACCTCTGCACGGCGTGAATGGGCTCGTCTACAAGCCAGCGGCCAAGGCAAATGCCCTGGCTGACAGCTTCGAAAGAAACTTCCGCCCATCTGATGTAAACGTAAATGACCGGGAACTGCGCGCTGCTCGACGCCGTCTACGAGTATATCTCGACGCTGATGATGGTGAAGAGCAAATAGAACCGATCTCCCCAGCGGAGGTGGCTAGTTGCTTGGCGAAGCTGCAGCTGGACAAAGCACCCGGCCACGATGGGATTCCAAATCGGTGCTTGAGGAACCTGCCGCCTGAGGCCTCGGTGTACCTAGCGAACCTATTTAACAGAATCCTGCTTACGAAGAGGTACCCACGTCGGTGGAAACACGCCGAAGTCGTGGCGGTACACAAGAGCGGGAAAGATCCCATCTTTCCTCAGCACTATCGGCCGATCAGCCTCTTGCCGTCCGTCAGTAAGATCTTCGAGCGGCTGCTCCTGAAAAGGATTAACTCCTACATCGAGGCGAATAACATCCTACCCGCGCATCAGTTCGGCTTCCGGCGTGGCCACTCCACGTCACAACAGGTGCTACGCATCGTGGAGTCCGCGACACGAGCTTTCCTGCACAAGGAATACTGTGCCCTCGTGTCGCTCGACATCGCAAGAGCATTCGATTCGGTGTGGCACACAGGGCTCCTACTTAAACTGTACCAACAAGGCTTCCCGGGGCCCTTAGTGAATATGATCCGTTCGTACCTGCTTGGAAGAACTTTTCATGTAAGAATCGACGGGAAAACTTCAACGCGAAGGCGCATCATGGCAGGAGTCCCTCAGGGGTCCGTACTGGGTCCAACACTCTACTCCCTCTACACGGCCGACGTTCCCACGGCGGTCCGAGTGCAGACGGCTACCTACGCTGATGACACAGCTTATGTCACCAGCAGCCGTAGCAGAGCCATCGCCACCAGAAGACTACAAGATATACTCCAGCAGACGGAGGCCTGGGCACGCAGATGGCGTATAGAAGTAAACGCCGCGAAGACCCAGGCGATTGTCATCACTAGGAAATACGGTCCGAGGAACAGGAACCACGCGGATCCAGTACTGAAACTCCACGGAGTAGACATTCCATGGAAGACAACGTTAAAATACCTTGGAGTCACACTCGACTCCAAGCTCACGTGGCAATCACACATAAATGAAGTACGCAGGAGGGCCAGCGGAAGACTGCATGATCTTTACCCTCTGCTGAACAGGACCAGTGCGCTTCCACCTGCACTGGGCGTGAAGATCTACCTCACACTGGTCAGGCCACTTCTTGAGTACGCCTGCCCAGTGTGGGGCTACGCGGCGGACAAACACGTCAACCGGCTTCAAGTCATCCAGAACAGGGCGCTGAAGCGCGCCCTACACCTGCCATCGCGCTTCCCGACTGCGGCGCTGCACGAGGCGGCAGGCGTACCACCCATTAAAGACCGCTTCCGAGCACTCGCTACGGCGTTTTATCGGAAAGCTGAGACGAGTAACAACCCACTGGTCAGCGTGCTCGGTCGATATGAAGTTCCCACCGGCCGGCACAGAAGACCGTTAGCATTGCTCAGGCAACATTAAAAAGACAAAATAAAAAGCTAATCACATAACGCCAACCAATACGACACACCCAAAGTGACGTAATGCACCATCCAATGAATAAGGAGAAAATGTCGAGAGACAAGAACTCCAAAGTAGACTGCCAAGAAAATAATGGCAGTGAATGGCGGAGGGCGGCGTTGAATCGATGCCAAGGTCATTCCGAGTTGATATCTCGTAGCGAACGGACGTGTTTATCGAGCGCTCAAGATAGAACAACAACCTTGGCTAACGTGTGACGGACTTGATTCAGGAAACTTGGTACAGGAAACTTGGTACAGGAAACTACGCGTGGCAATAACCTATATCTAACTGCCCTCCTAGCTGTTAGGGAAATTTGTGTCTCAGGGACTATCCACTGGGTAGTATCCCGCGGGCGCTGAGGTTTAGGGTTGCTCTTGTTGCCGGGAATCCTAACGGTGACAACGAGGCACAAGAGCAACACCCCCACCATAGGCATGTCAGGGGTAAGGAGAGAAGAACAACCCGACGACGAAGAACAAAACAGTGAGGTGATGGAGGAAGAGAACGACCAGGATACTCAACTGACAACACAAGAACAGAACGAACAGTCAAATAGACAAGCATTTATATTTACTGGAAAACAGTTTAGTATAGGACAAGAAGGCGAAGTTCCGCAAGAAGGATTCAACTTTACAACAGTGTACGACAGAAGACGACGAGCACAAAATAAACAAAGAGAGGTACAGGAAATCCGACAAAACTCTCGAGAGAAGATGAAGTTGGACAACAGATTTGCAGTTCTATCAGACCACTCCGAAGAAAGCGATGGAGACCAAGAGGAGCACATGGATGATGCGTCACAATCAGGACAAGAAGAAGAAACAGAAGAACAAGGACCCCCACTTCCAAGGATACCACCAATTGTAACCTACCAAATAGGGAACTTCCTAGCACTAAACCAGAAGATAAAAAGCTTCATTACAGGAGAACTCAAAGTGATCTTCCGCGGAGACAGCCTAAAGTACCATCTTGAGACCATGGAAGATTATGAAATGGTGAGAAGTTTCTTCTTGAGAGAGAAAATAAACTTCTACACTCACCAGACCCCAGTTGACAAAAAGCTAAAGGTGGTAATCAAGGGGCTACCACCAACAACTCCAGAGGACATCATCAAAACTGAACTTATTAATTATGGTTTCGACGTACAAATGGTACACCAATTTAAAAAGAGAGATCCAGATACAAGGGACCTAATTCCACTTTCTACCTATTGTGTAACCCTAAATCCCGGAGAAAAGTCCGAGGAAATATACAACATGAGAGGAATACTATACACTAGAGTAAGTGTGGAGAGTTACAAATCCAGATTGGGACCAAGTCAGTGCCATCGATGTCAGAGACTGGGGCACACCGCAAATTATTGTCAAATGCCCAGTCGATGTGTAAAATGCGCGGGACGGCACGCTACAAAAAATTGCAAAATGAGCCATCAGGAGAAGGCAAAATGTGTAAATTGTGAGGGGGATCACCCAGCCTCGTGGAAGGGATGCCAGGCATACCAGGCCCTTTTGAGACCAATCAAAGCGAAGGTCCAAAATGAGGACAAATCAAAGGACACTAGAAAGGCAAGAAATCAGGAGAAGGAAAAATTTATCCGTGACAGCGACACAAAGCAGTCAGAAGACAAAAACAAAGGGAACGTGGAACCAGGAAGAAGCTATGCAGATAAGGTGAAAACAAACCAACAAAAAGAAAATTTGCAGAAACACCGAGAAGAGAAAGGAAGAGGCAGAGGAAATCAAAGACAAAAAGAAAACACCTTTATGGAGGATCTCAGTGAAATGGAAGACATCCTTGGAAGCATGAGTTTTAAAAAGGCAATCTCCATCTTTATGACAACACTAAAAGAAATAAAAGAAGCCACAAGTGTCTGGGGCAAAATCATCGCAATAATCAAAGGATTAAGCGAAATGATAGATTAATGGCTAATAAGAAGGGGAAACTACTTGATACCAATGTATATATTTTCAACGCAAATGGTTTAAAAAGCAAGAAACAAGAAATCATTGACTTTTTAAAACGGAAGAAAGTGGACATGATGCTTATAACGGAAACACATCTAAAACCCACAGACAATTTCCGAATACCAAACATGAAAATTTACAGAAAGGACAGAGAGAGACAAAGGGGAGGGGGCACGGCAATCCTGATAAAATCAACCCTCACGCACCAACCAAAAACTTTGCCGGAACTTGAGAACATGGAAGCCAGTGCAGTGAGCATCAATGCAATAGATGGAGAAGTAACATTTATCGCCGCATACGTAAGCCCTCGGAAACAACTTACAGAGAATGACTTAAATAGTGCCATGTCAATATCTGAGAGGGTCATACTGGGTGGCGATCTAAATGCTAAACATCCGGCTTGGAATAGTAGAGTCACAAACGGAAAGGGTCAAAGATTAATAGAAATATCTGAAAGACTAAATCTAACAGTTATGGGCCCCGAGGAACCGACTTACATTCCTACCTCCGCAAGACAACAACCAGATGTACTGGATATAGTGATAGCAAAGAATATAAGACGAACTATAAATCTGGAAACCATAAATGACCTATCATCGGACCACAATCCAGTTTTGCTACAAATCAGGAAGTGGGCAAGCAGTCAAGAAAACCCGAAAATCCTTAAACTAGACGGACTGGGATAGATTCACTAATTTAATTCAACAAAATATCTGTCCCACCATGGAATTAAATAATAAGCTACAGATAGATAAAGCAATAAATACTCTAACAAAAATTATTAAAGAAGCAGAAAAACATGCCTCAGTCGTAACGGTAATGGAGACAAAAATGGAAGAACAAGGGTCAGCACTTATAGAAGAACTGAAGTACCTTAAGAACCAACACCGGAAGCGCTGGCAGAGATTTAGGGACCCAGCGGACAAAAGGGAAATGAACAGGTTCGCCAGGGAGATTAGGAAACGATTACAGGAAAGAAGAACCGAACAATGGGAGGACAAAATGTCCCGACTAACCCTCCAACACCGTGACGCATGGAGCCTAGTGCGAGCACTTAAAGAACCAAAACCAGGCAACCAAGCTATCATGGGTCCGAATGGAGCGGTCTTTGACTCAATGAGCCAGGCAGAAATTTTAGCAGACCATTTTGAAGCACAACATGCAACACCAGAAGTACAACTAACTATGGCCCAACAACGGGAAGAGGAAGAAACCAAGCAAATTGCCGAAAACATTAGGAAGTGTGAGGATCCAGTAAACCCTGAGCTAACGAGCCCAACAGAGATAAAAACAATCATCAGGCGACTTAGCAGCAACAAAGCACCAGGAGATGACAAAATCTCAAATATGCACCTTAAAAAACTGCCAAGAAAAGCAATAGTGTTAATAACAAGAATAATAAATAGCTGTATGCTACACTGCTACTTCCCAAAAAACTGGAAAACGGCCAAAATCATAGCCATCCCCAAAACAGGGAAAGCAAATACAGACCCAACCAATTATAGACCAATCAGCCTGCTCAGCAGTCTATCAAAAATCTATGAAAGGGTACTAAAAACAAGAATTACTCGACAACTTGAAGAAAATCATACAATACGACTGGAACAATTTGGATTTAAAGATAAATTATCGGCAACGCTACAACTATACAGAATGGCCGAATTGATAAGCAAAGGTTTCAACACTTCCAAGTCAACAGCGGTGGTCTTCCTGGATATCCAGAAAGCATATGATAAAGTTTGGCACGATATGCTGTTAAGGAAGCTACAACAAGAGACACAGATAGATCAGTGCTACATACGAATAATAGCAGACTACCTTACAAATCGAACCTTCTACGTGTCAGTAAAAGGACAGAGATCGACAAAACGACTAATGACAGCGGGAGTACCACAGGGATCAGTCATATCACCACCATGTTTTAAAGTCTACGTTAACAAATTCCCTGCAATTCCGGGAATCACCTTAGCTCAGTTCGCTGATGATACAGCTGCTATGTGTTCAGGACGTCAATTCAATGCAATAATTAATAAGATGCAGAGACAACTGCAAGAAGTAGAGAAATGGTGCATAACAAATAAAGTGTGCATCAACGCCAACAAGAGCGCGGCCGTGTTCTTCACAAAAAGACGAAGGAAACCGGACACACAATTACAACTCGCAGGACATGGAATCCCCTGGAAAGAAAAGCACAAATACCTAGGAGTGATATTAGACTCAAAACTCTTGTACAACCACCATATCAAGGATAAGTGCCAAAAAACCCTAGGAATTCTAATGAACCTATATCCGATTCTGTACAGTAAGGAACTGTCATTAGAAACAAAAATACGCCTATACAAAACCATAATTAGACCAACCATGCTCTACGGATGTGAAGTATGGGGGACGGCAAGTAACGTCCACATTCAGAAACTACAAATAATACAGAATAGAAGCCTACGTATAATACTAAAAGCAAATAGATATACACGAATAGACGACCTCCACGATTGGACAAACATACCAAGGATTCATACGGCTATTTTCCAACAAACTGAAAGATTCCACGAAAACATGACCAGAACAAGGCAGTCAGTAGAAAACTTAAGAGACGTTGGGAACTACAAACCAAAGAGATGGCACAAGTATAAAGTCCCCCTAAGTATACTTTACCAACCAGAATAATACAATAAAATAAAAATATACCTAACCACAGATCCTGTCCTGTACATACAACAAGGAGGTTTTCCCCCTGATAAGGGTTTTACCCTCCAAAGTGCACACCACCAAAAGAGAAAACAGATACAATTTGACACAAAGAAGCAGAGCTACCAAAGGTAGCGGGGCTTGCAGAAAGACACAATGTGACAAAAAAAAAAAAAAAAAAAAAAAAAAAAAAAAAAAAAAAAAAAAAAAAAGATGCCAAGGTGGAGTTACGGCTAGATTTGATGTCCTTTTTCACATGACATATAGCGGATGGGCTTAAAATCACCGCTCTGTGTCTACTGGAACAGCATTTTGAGCCTGCCATATTGGAGTTATTCCGGCACACACTCCAATCCTCGTATTTCTTGTATGACGGGGAGTATTACGAACAGGTTGATGGAGTGGCCATGGGCAGTACTTTATCGCCAGTTATTGCTGATTTCTTCATGGAGAACTTTGAAGACAAGGCACTAGCAAGCGCTCCTATGAAGCCCACCGCTTTCTTCCGATACGTAGATGATACCTTTGTGGTCTGGCAACACGGCAGAGACAACCTTGAAGCCTTTCTCCATCATCTTAACAGCAGAAACGAAAACATCAAGTTTACGATGGAGGTGGAAGAAGAAGGCCGGCTGCCTTTCTTAGACATTCTAATAGAAAAGAAACCTGACGGGTCTCTAGGACATTCTGTGTACAGAAAACCTACGCACACAGACCTATACCTGAACGCGCGTAGCCATCACCATCCGGCACAGCGCAAGACGGTACTCAGCACGCTTGTACATAGGGCGCGAGCGATATGCGATTCGGACAGTCTACCCGATGAATTGAGTCATCTGCGTCAGACCTTTCGACGCAACGGGTACACTGATTATCAGATAAGACAGGCATTCCGAGAGCCGACACGTAGTATCAACAACACCAAGAAAGAGCCACCTGATCGTCTCGCCTTCTTGCCGTACTCTGGCGCCACAACGTCCAAGATAGGACGGATTCTAGCAAAAAGTGGAATCAAGACCATTTTCCTGCCACCACCGAAGGTGAAGAACATCTTGCGCTCCCCCAAGGATGACCTTGTTTTGCGGACACCTGGGGTATATAGCATTAGTTGCGAGTGTGGAAAGAGCTACATTGGCCAGACGGTGCGGTGTGTTCACCAACGTTGTCTAGAACATGCACGACACGTTCGTCTGGGGCAGAAAGAAAAGTCTGCGGTGGCGGAACACAGTCTAGAACATGGCCATGGTTTTGATTTCGAAAATACCAGAGTACTGGCGCATACTGGTAGCTTCTGGAATAGCATCCTTACAGAAGCAGTAGAAATTCGTCTCGCGTCTAACCTCGTCAACCGCGACAGCGGGTACCAGCTGAGTGAAGCCTGGACGCCAATCATAAATACTATACGTCGACAGCGCGACCGAGACGCATTACACGGCGCATCCAGATCAACGGAAAGTTCGGTAGTAACATAAGCGAGCAATTTGTTGCTCAGGCATTAATGATCAGCTTATGTGTAAGTTTTTGCCTTCTGACTTTTCCTTCTACCGAACGATGAGTTACTACGAGGCAGGACCCCGGCTACCATTGGTTACAAATCTGACCAATCACGTGGCAGCATGGCTCAATATGAGGCCCGCAACGGATTCGTGTTGACCCATCAGTTGGACAAACAATTTATCGTGAAGGCTTTGTTTTAGGATATCTTCTTCGAAGGAGCGGTGATTTTAAGCCCATCCGCTATATGTCATGTGAAAAAGGACATCAAATCTAGCCGTAACTCCACCTTGGCATCGATTCAAGCCGCAACGAGATTTGACCCCTGCTACGACTGGTTCCACAGCCGACCAATCAGAGGTTAGCAGCGGGAATCTGGTCTAGCTCAGCAGCTTCGCATGTTCCTGACCTCACTTCACCGGAAGATGGGCAGGCTGAGTTAGCTGCCACCGCGACACATTGGTTGCGGGCGTCAATTGAGCCATACGACAGACTGCTGACCCGGGCGACGTTCCGGGCCTCATAGTGAGCCAGCAGTCGTGATGCCTCGCGACTTCAAGAATCTACATGTCAGCGTTGAAGAACGACATTTTGAGGGGTCGAAACAAATAACCACCGTGACTAAGGCTCCAGACTACATAGCAGCGTTCAACGAGGACACCCGTCAACTGTGGAGGAGCCGACTGAGTCCAGAGAACACCGAGAAGTGGACGCTTGTTGTACTTATCCACCTCGACCATGACAACAACTTCGCATACGATCTTCCAGGAAAATACAAGAACCTCATGAAATGCCTGACGAAGAGGGAATGCAGCCATCTTGCAAACCAACGGATCATCAAGGGCCATGCAAGATGGCCCGAAAAATGGCCCGAGGCGCTAGCTTTCCCGACACTGTTAGCCAACGATTTCAACATGCAAGAGTACATCGAGGTCATCAAACGAAGGCTCCTCCTGATGCCATACCCGCGGGAAGACTTACAAGAAGCTGACCCAGCAGAAGAAGATGGCACTGAAGAGAAAACAGCGGACGAAGAGATGCTACAAGAAGCTGACCAAGCAGAAGAAGAAGAAGATGGCACTGAAGAGGACACAGCGGACGAGGAGATGCCACAGGAGGGGGGACCAGAACAAGGACCGGTCCTTCCAATAACGGCGCGGTTCGACGGAGGATACATGGAACTTATCGCCGAACTGCAAGCCTTCACAGCTGACATCATCCTGGCCATCCCCATCAAGGGCGGTCTGAAATTTATGCCGCAACACCCGCAACAGCTATAACTCCTCCACAAGTTCCTGGAGGCGCACGGCATCGAGCACGCCCCACAGCTGCCCAGGAGACCCACCAAACTGGTGATACGGGGGCTGCCAGGCGACACTACCGAGGAAGCGGTCGCCGCAGAGCTGAGTGGCTGCGGGATTGCCACCCTCGCAGTCCACCAGATGCGACGCCCGGGCACCGACAAGCGCCTCCCACTGTACACCGTACAGCCAGCTGAGCGGGTACCAAGAGAAAAGCGCCCTCCGACACTACTCGGACACAAGGTCCGGGTAGAGCCGAAGAAGAAGCCGCCGCTTGCCCTCACCCAGTGCTACCGGTGCAATAATTTCGGTCACCTAGCCCGGGATTGCACCGGGGCACAGAGATGCTTGCGTTGTGGCGAAAACCACAGAGTGGCGGACTGCCCGCAACCAAGGGAGGCAACGAAGTGTTGCAACTGCGGGGCCACTACTCACGCAGCGAGCTGGGGCGGGTGCCCGTCCCGCCTCAACCTCCGCCGGGCCAAGCCAGCGGCCCCCACCACCACCAGCGAGCAGCACGGACACAGCCAGACGCGGAGGGTGACGAATCCGAGGCCCGCAACGGACGCGACCGGGCCAGCTCAGAGAGAAGCCGGCCGAGCAAGACACACTCGTCGTCCAGCCGCCGAGCTGGACGGACGGGAAGGTCGCAGGCACACTCGCCACCTAGCCGCCGAGCAGGATGAACGGGAAGGGCGCTCAACAGCACCTGACCTGCAAAGC
>CM061920.1:206514954-206661175 GCA_031002005.1 Vandiemenella viatica
GCCAGCCAGCCACCACCTGAGTGCCTACTGTCTAATGTAAAGCAAGAGAAGAGAAGTACGCACCTCTGCTGCAAACAGATGGCAATAACGAACCACTTCCCACTTGATGATAACTACTGGCTGTTGAGTAGTGCCGCACCATGCCCGCTAGCACAGGCCGCAATAGATGGCTTTCTTCGGACCGACGCGGGAGGCAAACACTCTGACCGTGCGAAGCCACCTTTAAGAGGTACCAGACATGAGGAAGTATAATTATTGCTACTATTATCGTGAATCTAATATCAGATCAGATGGCAGTCTCTTGGCATAAAAAATAATGCTTTACACAGAGGGGAAGCACACGGGCACTCAAAACCTCGTCACTAAGCCACACGATAAATAAATAAAATGCCTTACACGCTTTTAGTGCAGGAAGGGGATTCCGCTCCGACACAGATATCTAATGCTATCATTTAGTTAGGTGCCTTAAGAACACAATGCACTTTGACTTCATAACATTTTAAATAAAATTGATGTTATACGCCAAAGTAACTTTAAAGTAAAAACTTTTTTATTTTTCTCACAAGTTACAAACTATATTAGTGTCTTTAGTATTTTTGATTTAAATATTGATTATAATCGATTCTGGGAACAACTTTACAGTTTTACTGTTTTTGAGATAGCAGACGCAATAAACGTGGCCTAAATTGAAAACTTTGACGGCCACTCATGTCTTTACCATAGAGTACAATTATTTGGCCTTCTTCTAATTCCATTTAAACTGCTTCCCTCTAAATAAAATTACCCATAGCTTTATATATGATATTTTGTTTTTGGTAAACGTAATACATAACATGCATAAATTTCAATTCCCTGACTTAATGCACTTAAACACTAAGAGTCCTGTGACAGTGCGTCAACAATAGGTCTCCTTTACCCGTTGGGTACGGAGCAATAAAAATGATGCTTCTCGGAAAACTTCAGTGGAGTATTTTAGTTTTCTCTATACTATTAACTTAATAATGTTGATACGCAATCTGTGAGATCATGTAATATTTGTCTTCCGTGTTGACCTTCAGAGTAGATAAAATTAAAGATTTCCATTTTTCCCAAACATTGTTCCCGTGAACCTCAATTATGGACATCTCTTTACTGTCGGGCTATCATTACCAATAAGGAGTACCTAGCTTGCACTTCGTATCATTTATACAGTATTTAATCTCTGTTCGGAACACTTACTGCAAGCTGATAAGGTGCTTTAGCTGATTACTGTTTCAACAGTCACTGTTCTCAGCCATAAATAAACATGACAGTATCACATATGAATACCTTTATAATCTACATTCGCAGAAATTATCCAACATCAGATAGAACACGTGTGTGTACAATAAGGCAGGATGTGAACAATAAGTTGCACTGATAAGACAAAGTGAGCGAAATATTTGAAATGAAGTAATTCGTTACCAGTCTTTGTTATCTTAGCTGGAAAAGTAACCTAACGTTGTAAATATCACAGAAGTGGTGTATTTGGCAATTATTTAATATAACTTGGTGTTCGCAGCTCTCCTTAATGTGGAATACGCTACAACGTTTTAAATTTGGAATGTATTTACCGAGCGGGGCGGTGTAACGGTTAGCGTTCTGGCCTCGCATTCGGGAGGACGGCGGTTCGAATCCCCGTCCGGGCATCCAGATTTGGGTTTTCCATGGTTTCCCCAAATCACTCCAGGCAAATGCCGGGATGCTTCCTTCAAAAGGCCATGGCCGAATTCCTTCCCATTCCTTGCCCCCATCCTTGCCCCCCATCCTTTCCCGTCTCTAAAGACCTCAATGTTAAAAAGAGACGTAAAGCAGTTAAAAAAAAAAAAGGAATGTATTTATGTTCTACAACTGCTTATAGATGTTTGAGTAACATGCGTCAGGAAATGATGTAACGAATCATTCAGTTAATTTGGACGTATGCGATCTGTAGCCTATCACGAAGTTTTGAACATAAAATTAGAGTCTGTCTGTACGAAGCACTCGAATTCACGTTCATTGAGTATAACGAGAATTTTCATAAAAACAGTGGCTATGATTCCTACTTTCTTCCTAAGATCACAACTAACACAAAGGTTACTTTTTTGCACCAAAGAAATTAAATATTGAAGGAATTGTTAACAAATTTCTTTTAAACAATAGTTTCGGGACGAAAATAAAATTCGTGACAACCGTAAAGTTACTTGGAAGCCTGTTTCGCTACCAGACGGGCTCCATAGGCTGCATGCTACTGAAACTTGAATGGAACACAACGAACGTCCACTGCTAGAACGACAATCCACCAATACCTCAGCCACCTAAATCGATAAGGGAAATAATTGAAGAGCCCCTGACTCACGTATTCTAAAAGCATGTTTTGACCTCCGGTTCGGACCAACTGACTGGGCACTTACGAGTTGGAGCAGGCCCAGCACGTGATGGCCACCTCTCGTTAGAGCTTGCGGAATCTAAGGAAATGGCAGTGCCTGTGCAGCTGAGAAGTTCCTACAAACATAAGACGAAGCTGCGGTCAACTGATTTAGCTGAGAATATAGGTAACTCGCGATATCTTAGCGCAGCTTGCAGTTTACTCGCCACAAGTGACACATATTGGTGCAATTAATAACTCTGGTGTGTTTCATAAACATGCGACGGCATTAAACCACTCGATCCCACGATCAGTACGCACTTCAAATCAATGACATCGATTTCATCTAACGTACCAAACCAAGCTGCACATACGAAGGGGTGCTTTCTTTCTTGGACACTGTTCTCTGCTGTTCTCCGGCATTAAACCATATAGTTGCATCGAAACAGCTGTCACTAATGAACTTTAAGTGATTTAGTAGATATTACTTCCAGCGTCGTGTTACACAATACTGAAGTTTATTTCGTTATCCTTGCCGACCTCCTTCCGAAGTGTGGGTCGTCATCCTTGAGGGAATTTAAAGAGCTTTTCCCACTGTCTCATAGTTAAATACTAAGAAGAATCATCTCCGTGCACGTTTCGAAGGTGGTCGTGAATTTTCGATGCCTTATGACCACAATAAACACAGAATACAAACTAAATTCGTCCCTGTGTCTAGTGTAGTGGAACGCATCTAAGAGCACTAGAGTATATAATTTATAAGATTTAAAATCCGCCCCTTATATTTTTATGCGCATGCGGGCACGAGGATAGGCCTGGAAAAGCTGAACGTCACCTCGTACGTATAATTTTGCCCATCTAATTCACTTCCAAATAGAACCCTTTACTTCAGAAGGTATTACTACCATGTCACAGCAGTTTTATCGGCTACTAGCGGAGTTCCCGGCGTTGCCCGGTATAGTTGGCGTAGATTTAACCGTACCCTATTTTTATTCCCGCAAAACATTTGTACAAAGTTTTATAAAATACGCGCAAACTTTTACGGAATTAAAGAAAACTTCCATTCACCCTCCCCCTACCAAGAAACTGGTGGGCCGGTGTTTATTCGCACGTATACTATTTTCATTCGTCCGAAAATATTCATGTATATCAAGCTTCGATAATTTGGCTAAGAAATTTCATTACTACATTACTGAACAACCCTAGATTATGTTAAAAACTCACGTTTGATTCAATTGCGAAGTGAATGGATATACTTGTGGCTCGAATCGCCAGATCCTTTAACTCTGCAGATAAAATATCAAAAGTGAATCCGGAATAATATTATCGTAAACAGAAGACTAATGCTGAATGCCAGAGATATTGTCCAGAGATCGTGCTTAAAGAAAATCTCTGTCGTTTTTACGGCTATCTATGTCGTTTAAAAATTGATATCCCGAATTAAAGGAAAGAATACTTCAAGCTATGGCTTTTAAAAATTGAATATATCGAATTAAAAGTTTTGTTGAATGTACAAAATAGTTATTACTATAAGTTATCTTATTGCTTTAATTAAAGGCTATGGTCAGAGACATTGTGTTGTGTGTTTAGTGCGGAGTATGCGGCATCTAGTGTATACTCCTGTGGAATTTCTCAGCATACGTTCAGAATTTCATTTAATGATCCTACATTATTTAACGTTGAAACATAAGACATGCCAGACAAGTGAATTAAGATTCTAAGCTTTAAAACGGTGAAAACTCCATCGAAATCTGCCCCGTAGTTTCCGAGTTTTTGTACGACCAATATGTCCGGTGTTCGTTTTATAGATATAGATGAGACGGTGTTTAGTTACAGAACATGGTGAGAGATCTGGAATCCTCTGGCCTCACATTCGAATCCTCGTCTGGCCATCATGATTTATGTTTCCCATTGTTTCCCAAATCACTCCGGGCGAATGACGGGATGCCTCATTTAATAAGGCCAACACCGAATACCTTCTCGTTCCTTGTATCCAGTCCAATCCTGCATCAAATGACATCGACGAGATGTAAAACCATTAGCAAAAAAAAATTATGTTAATTGTTACGATATTTCAGCAGAAATTTTTACCAACTGAAGGATTATACAACCCAGATACGGAATTACTTAACTGGCAATGAAGACTAGATTATCAATGCTGAAATTAGTCTTCTTCAGATAAAGTAGCCAGTATCCAACAGCTCTATTACTACGTGAGGCAGTTTTCCGTAATCACTTATAGATTCGAATGCTGAAGTTATACTCCGTTTAACCATTTCGTTATTTTTATTGGCTTACATTGAATTAATGTAGATTCAAATTCATGAAGCCATATAAAATTCTGGTGGTAAAATTACACTACAGGTAAATGAGATCTCCTCACTTACCTTTACTGCACAACCAACTGGTTTCATTTCCAGAGATTTGGTGAAAAGCAAAACCATGGATGTACATGTTAGGTGTATTCCGATCTTTTTTTTCTACAATTTCTCTAACTATGAAAATTTCGTTTGTAGTATTTCTCCCCGTCGCCTCGCCTCGCCTGCCTGGGATGGTTGTCACAACTTTGTCTTTCAGAAGCTGCTATTAGCAAATGACTTTGACCAAACAATGCACAAGAATTCAGTTCCAGTAGCCATCTAAACTGAATGCTTGGACATACGCGTGCGCGCGCGTGTGTGTGTGTCTAAATATGGTGGTAGGATCCTACTCGATCTCAAGATTTCACCATCAGTGACCACCTATATATTGATGTTAGATGTAATCAGTTGGTTGTTATGAGCATTGCGATGTATGTCGAAAACATGTCATACATTGCACATCCTGTAACTCGTCTGTCTGGATGTAGGGTGTTCAGTTCCCTTCCTCCAGTTACGTGCATGTGCGTGGTGATGTACGGAACAGTGGTGTATGCATGGACATGTGAGTGTGTTTCTTCCTATATGGTAGTGTGTCTATCGTGATAGGAGCCTACTCTGAGATTTCACTATCACTTGCTACCTGTGTGTTGATGGTATATGTAGTCAATTGGGTGTGATGAACAATCTATATAAGTACTGAGGTGTATGGTGAAAACATGTCATCCTTTGCACACACTCTAAAACGTCTGTCTGATGAATTTTTGGTTAGTCATGAGCCATGGAGGTTCTGTTACACTTTTTCGTTACCATGATTGGGCTTATTGTTTTGTCGAGTTCGTTGTAGGTACATACATGTGTGTGTTTGTGCGTCTCTCTCTGTGTATGTGTGCGTTTCTCCCTGTGTATGTATGTGTAAATATGGTGATACCTTCCTTTCACTCGTCTGATGCATGTAGGATATGTAGTTCATTTCCACCACTAATGTGTGTGTGTGTTTGGTGACGTATGCAGCTGTGAGTGAGATTTTGTATGAATATATGATATTTTCCTAATGACCAAGTATCTATTGCAACTCATGGTACCTGAGACACATGTTACTGAATGTCAGAAAGGGTTGTGGTATGGGGAAGACGTGATGGTGGTGATGTGAACAGTTTTGTACCTAAGACACACGCTACTGAATGGCAGAGAGGTCTGTAGTGTGAGATAAATGAGATGATGTTGATCTGAAGAGTTTGGTACCTGTAACAGATGTTAGTGATTATTTTTTGGCAAATTATGAGCCAGGAGTGTTCTGCCTCACTTTTTCGTTGCCATGATTTGTGCTGGTTGTTGTGTAGAGCCGGCTGTAGGCATGGAAATGTTTGGTGTGTGTGTGTCTCTCTCTCTTTCCCTGTGTATGTATATATACGTAAATATGTTGATACCTTCTTTTAACTAGTCTGTCTGTATGTATGATGTGCTGTTCCTCCACTTAAGTTTGTGTGTGCTTGTGTGTGCGTGTGTGTGGTGACGTATGGATTTGTGGGCGAGACCTATTATGAATATGGGAGTTATGGTATCTGTCTGATAGGCGAATGCCTACTGCAGCTCATGCTACCTGGGACACCACTTTTTCGTTACCATGATTGGTGCTGGTTGTTCCAAAATTCTAGTATTTCCAGAACGCGAGATACGCAGATTGAGGTTACTGCTGTATGCTGCTGACACCTGGTGGCCGCCATTGTTAGCCCTAAAAGGGGCTTACAGTTTAACGTGGAATCCGAACCAAGGAAGCGTTCTGGCGTACATCACATTACACAGCAATCTGTGCCACAGGGGAAGGTGGGTTAAGGGCTTATGAAAATAATCGCCCATACAGGGATTCGAATCGAGAACCTTTCGATCTCCAATCGGACGCCTTAACCATTGAGCCACCCGACCACTTCTTGATAAATATCGAGATGCTGAGATTTGATGTTTATATGAACTCTTTCTTCCCTCGTGCCATTCGAGTTTGAGATACTTCCTTAACCCCCGTTAGTTACATGTCTTTGTTATTGGGGTCCTATTCACATTAATGTTGACACAGAAAATATATTCCACCAATATAAAAATATTTCTGGAATGAAAGAGTGTCCTTATCGTGACTGAGGTGCTGACTATCAAACCATCAACTAAATACTTTAAATCAGTTTTCTTTGCTCACAGACATTTGTGATGTGGTTGCGTATTATTCTCTCCATTGATGTTTCAACCACTGACCGGTCTGAAATTTCTCTTCCGTGGCCCGGTACAATAGGTATGTCCTGACGACCGAGAAGTAGTATATACCGGAAAAAATACCTGTTGAGATAGTGTTAAAAAGTGGTGGTAAATGCATGATTTTGAGATTGATATATATCCTTTACCCCTGTTAGTTGAACGTCTGTGTCATTAGTCTCCTACTCAAAGTAATGTATGAGGCGGAGAATATATGCCACCCATATAAAAATATTTCCCATCTCATAAACATTAGCAACGTTTAAAGGTATACATGATTTGGCATGGTATTTCAAAAAGTATAAGGCAATAAATTGATACTGAGTGAAGAAATAGCAAGGAGGGGGCAATATGTGAAGGCAAGAGAGGCCTATGACACACACGAAATAAAACCATAAGCATTGAATGATGTATTATTATGCAATAAAATATATTTTAAAATTTCAATAAATCTGTATCATTTATCAATAAATTATGTTTTTTTTATTTAACGAAACCCCTACCCCTCAATTTTGTATATTCCTTGAGTATAATGGAATAGTATTGTACCCTTATTACGAGTGTGAAATACTAGAAATGGAAAGAGAACACAGTTTATAACTGACATGTCACAAGAGGCGCGTTGGGTATCGTTGAAATACATGAAGCAGATGAAATAGAGCTCAGTGTGTTTATAAGTAACACATTGGTGATGATGATGTTGTGAGGGAATAAATAGACATTAAATAGCGCCGAAAATGCCATTAAATGTGATGTTAAGATCATGACCATCAAGGGTAATAAGAAAATTGGAGTTGGAAAAAAATGGCAGCTAGATACATATGAAGAAATGACCTTACATAATGAACCATTTACAATGAACAGTCGCAGAGGTTTATGAGATATAAGGTAGAGGGGAGTGGGGGGTGGGGGGAGGTTTCAAGTGATAATTTGTTATTTGAGTCAAAAATACTATTCGCAGAAGGAAACAATGAGTTTTGTCCAAAAAATACGAAAAAATAATTTTAGAAGTTAATTTATGGTAATTCAACAATTAATGAATTACAATAGCTCAATATATCAATATCACCTGACAAAATGCTACGAAGAAATTTAGAGGTTTGTGAATAACAGCAAACAGCCGCTTTCGCTAATGATATTCTCGATAAATGACCCCTAGCGGTGGCCTGTGACGTCGCTATTGGGCACTGAAAATAAGATGGCGTGTGCCACTTGTTGAGTAGCGGTCTGTGAAGTCCCTTTGCGGCGTTGTGTCAGAATTGAGGTTCCTGCTGTCACGCGTCCCCGAGCAGCGGTACATAAGTACAGATGTTTGGTCCACCCACCGGGTTGAGGTGTTAAGCGGCACCTGAGCCGAAGCCCTCATCCGCCACCCCGACTACACTGTGCTATCGTACCACTTCACTACGCTCCCGCCGCAGAATTGGGCTCTTCCGAATCACCCGCCATTACAGCAGGGACGGTGAGACAATGCACGTTTCGCCACCCCTAATGGATGCCCACGGGGAACGACGCCGACGCGGCGCCCGCCACGAATCGAGCCAAAGACCCTTTCAAAACCTGGCCTTATAGCATAAGCCTCTCTGTGGTTCCCACCCGTAACACCCGGCCTCATCCGAGCCCCGCAGGGTGGGCGGAAGCCGTAGCGCCCGGGCTCCGCGCAGGAATGCCCCTTCGCACGATCCACCACGCCAGCCGACCGAACGTATCGTCAATGAGTACGCGGCTTCCCTCACTAGCGCGCGCTCCTAGTGCACTTTCCCCCGCACTCGCCCGACACTTGTGTCCAATACAAACACGGGTTCCCACGCACTCGTCAAAGCTACCCCACAGAGCACCGTCGTAGTGCACGATCCCGCTGCAGGAGCCCGAAGGTCCCTGCAACGTTCACAGGGTGAATGCTGCCCCACCCCAGGTACACCAATGCACTACCAGTCCACACTTATATAGTGGACCTAATGTGGCAGTATTAGAGGCACAAGAGACTAGAGACGGCTCCCACCTGCAGGGATGCTACCCCTGAGCCCCAGGGGTCGAACCGAGAGGTGGCAACCGCAACCAGGAACAGCCCCCAATACCGTGGTACTGGCCCCTTCATTCGACTCTGGGGTCTATGCTGAGCTGGCAGCAGTGGTGCACTAAGCCTCTGGGGTGCTTGGTCTTCGTTCACCAGGACACCCCCAACACTGGAGCAGTCAGGGCCAGGTTGCCCAATGCCGAGCAGCGGTACAGCCCGAAATAGCTCGCGTTATTGAGGTCAAGAGCCATACGCTCCGGATCCTGGTGGCCGCCTTTGGTAAACTGGGTCGTCGAATAACGGTACTCTCGCCAAAGTCAGAGTCTCCCCACTACTTCTGAGATATGTCTATTACACAGCCTCTTCAGTCTCTGGAGCTGAAAATTAAAACCTGTTCCGCGCATTAAACCTTTCTCTCTACCGAAAAAGCTTCTTCAGAATATCAACATAGGCTGATTAATCGTCGATTTAAAACGGAATCCAATAATATTGGCCATATCTTTAAAATTGAATATCACGTATCCAGAATTATTTTCCTAAACTGCTTTTACTGTGAGAATAACTTTTAATGGAACATTAGCCTGAGTTGGTTTGGGAAAATAACGGAAAACCCAAATCTGGATGCCCGGATGGGGATTCCAACGTGCGTCCTCCCGAATGCGTGGCCAGAGCGTTACCGCTCACCCATCATGCTCTGTTACTTTCATGTTAAAACCGCATTGGTTACTGGGAAGGTGTAATGTGTGAATACTGAATCTAACTTTTTCTTCAGTGCCAGAGAGATTTGTAGCTGTGCGGGCTGACTCCGTTGGCTAAAGAATTCTCTGACTTTTTTCATAATTATTAATTTATGTAGATTCTGTTCTCATTCATCAGGCCATCTAAGTATGATTTACGGAAATTTAATAAATTAACTGGTAGATGCCGTAATATTTTTATGAAGTGTTTAATTTTATTGTATATATTTGGCGCTTCTGACGATAAGTTCAGAATTTTATTTATTGCGTATAAACGTAAGGCCAGTTACACACTGGGCGGTTTCGTCCGCTCCGGAAATTTCTCCGTCGCCGCCTATAGAATTTGAGGTGTTTACACATTGAGCGGTCGAACTACCGCTGCCATTTCAGCGGTGAAACTTCCACTGCTAAGAAGAGCAGGAAAAAGGTGACGTGGTCGGGCGTCAGTACCTTGCTTTTGGTGACTTGAGTTTCATTTTGTGAAATTAGATGTTAATTTAGTTAATTTGGTGTTTATTATTTCGTAGTTAGGTTTTAAAATTTTTATTTTAATGGTTCCGTCGCCATAGAAATAGGAAAAGAAAAACAGAATATTTGAGGAACGATAACAGCAAATTTTTCAATTAATTTGGGATGTTTATATCGATAGTTGCTTGCGAAACTAAAATATGTCATTCAAAGGAGAAATACACAGTTGATGAATTGTATTCAAAGTGTGGAAATGCTGGTAATCACCTTGAAGTAAGCAGATTTCTCATGGACCTAGTAAAGATAAACATTTAATTTTATATAATTCCAATCCCCTATATTTATTTTATGTTAATTAGGGTGAAAACTCCTTTAGGTGAATATGAATAGGTGTACAAGAAAAGTTTGAAAAATACACTATGCCATATAATGACTAAGTCTTTCATTTATTTATAACTAATACATATACTACACTGTGTAATCGACTCATCATTGTTGAGTGTACTCTACATTGCTTTTATTCTTACAATCACAAACGACTAGTTAAACATTTTTGCTTAAGTTGTAATATGTTGAGTGTTTTAAAAATTATTACTTTACAAAGAAAAATCGAAAGTAAATGGCGAAGATGATGCCGAATTTACTAAACAGCTTGTCTCACTGTATTCGTCAATGCTGTGTTAAAAAAGAAAACAAATGATCTCAAAATGTCGAGCGACAGAATTTCGAATGTTGAAAGTGTTCCTTGACAAATGTCTAAGATATAAGGACACAGTTATATACTATTAATCATCAAAATCTTAAATGTGATTCAATATTTTCCAAGTTCTAGTTGAAGTGTAAAAATTTATGTAAATACGTGATCAACAGTTTACTATCCAAGGCATTTTTCCTAATTTTCCATTTCGTCAAAATCATTCCACTTTCAAGGCACACTTCTTTCCAAGCGTTCCTGGCAGCGTCCCAATCTTTAAAAGAAACCACTGTTTTACCTCTTAAAACTGGTCTAGCTTCCACTAACGAAATGAGAAGATCATTATCTATCACCACTTAACTCATATAACGATTTTTAAATTCAAAAAATGATAACTTTACACAGACTGAAAACGCACAAGCGGTTAGAATCCGCCTAGTGTGCAAGCGCCCTACCGCGGGTTTTCCCCTCCGCCCAGTGTGTAAGCTCCCATTTGATCCCTTGCGCCAGTACCTGAAGGGCGGCGACGGAGAAATTTCCGGAACGGACGAAACCGCCCAGTGTGTAACCGGCCTAAGGCATACCGCATATTTTAAGACTGATCCTAAGCTTTAAAATGGTAAAATCTCTATCGAAATGTGTTCAATAGTTTTCCGTTTTTCTTTAACCAATATACAGGGTTGAATATATATATATAATTGTAATACTAACTAATCAAACCACGTGACGATAGGAAAATACGAATAAAGTGATGTGTCAATCTAAATTCATGTAAACCATTTCAGTTCTTTTTAAATCTTTCTGAACAAGGTTAACCAGTATAAGGACGAACGACTCCGTGCATTTGTAGATAGTTACTTTAAATATGGAACTGAAATCTATATACTATTTGGATTTGTTCTCTGCAGCATTTGGACAGCAAAAATATTTTAATTGCTTGCTCTTTTACGCCATACTCTTCTTAGAACACTTGACAAAGTACTAGGAAAATCTCAAGGGGTACTCTGAGAATAATCGAATCACGATTCGAGTAAATTCATGGACTACGTTGTAATAAACAAAATTAGATACACTTAAATTTTTGGTACACTAGGCATATTCACTGCTATCTTTTGTAACAGGCAGCCTAACCTAAACTGTTTTACCTGCATGCAGAAAACAGTTGCCACAGCAATATGAATAACAACAACAATCAAATGAAATACATTGCCGATAACCAGTGGCGTACCTAGGGTGGGGCAGGTAGGGCACGTGCCCTGGGCGCCGTTGAAAGGGGGGCGCAAAATTGGCAAATTATTAAACTTAAAAATCAAAATAAACCAACAATATGATTATATTCAAATATTCTTGCGCGTGGCTGGTGAAATTTCGCGAAGGAGCGACATGGAGTAAGTAAACAGCGAATCGTGTAAGTTTTTAATAACCGGTACACGATCGGAAGGTACATTGCTTGCTCTGTCGAGATGTCCTTGAATGGGCCAATAGCAGCAGCCCTCGCCCTGCGCCTAATTTGGCAAGTTTTGTTCTAAGAATATAATACAAGCCATACTTTCTTCATTGGCTAATTGCTGATTTGATTGGCGTGGCGCAGTTGTATATTTTAATTGCATTGCATTTGTCGCGAGCGATCGTCAAGCTACTAAATATAATAAGTTAAATTACCGTTAACGACAGTGCTTTGAACAAATATATTTGATATTTTTACGGTAAGTACCAACATTCATTAATTTAATTAAATTCTATTTTCCACAGTAGGTACTATGCACGACATTAACATTCGTAAGTGACATGATCTAGAATCGAACTGCGTTTATTTACGGTAAAATTCATTTGAATACTGTAATAATTAATAACGTAAGTACATAACACGCGGAAACCTAAACATAGTTAGCGGGTGTAGTAAAACACATTTTATGTGGCTTACCGACCGATACAGGTACCAGCGTAGGGACGCGTTCAGAGGCTTTGAGTGTGGTTGTTTAATATTTTCAAGACGCTTTTTTATCAGCTTAGTAAATACATAGTTATATACAAGTTAAGCTAGCTAAATATGAAACTAACTTCGAGGCAAATCTGACAACTCAATTTTCACCCACTTCCAAATTAGGCTGAAAATTTAGAATCTTTAATAAGTCTGGTAACAAAACAGTATTGTGAACTTGGATACGGAAACCATCGAAACCTGATGTGGAATTCTAGTGGTTCGAGTAAACTATTGTTATGAATCCTGGGTAACTGATAAAAAAAGCGAAAAAAGAATACAATATATACAGCCCTAACCCAAGCTTTATGTAGTTTACTGTCGTGCAGAATGGCACGCAACACAACTCCTTTTCTTTTATTTGAAAAACAACTTATAATTGTTTGTTTATTTATTCCAGGTTATTTTAAAACCCTCATTCACTTCTCTATCGTACTAACACAATATGAAATAATTGTTTTCAAAGAAACAAGAGAGTGGGGATTAGGAACGGATAAAACGAAACTTGCAGGAGGAAGTAGAACAAAAAACCAGTAAGTACTTCGAGAAGTCCGCTACTGGAAGCTCGACATGTTCTTAGCAATTGCCTGCATCAAGATGTACAATAAAATTCAAGGTATCCGACACTAATTTAACACAAGACGAGGAGGATGTAACTGTAGATAATTTTGAGTTTGACGAGATTAAGAAGTGAGCATTCCAGTTTTAATGCTACTAAAGAATTTGAAGAAAACATCAGTAATTTATTAGGAGGAATACTTGGTTTGGGTGATACGGTGGATGATGTAGAAAACCGAATTAATGTCATACCAGAAGTAAAAAAACAGCATGATATTGGAATTCTACACTTTGATAAGATTACTGGGAAATCATTTCTAACAGATGGTCTAAAAACAGAAATAATTAAAATGGATTAAAAATATTTTCCAAATACTGAAGGTCCTTTTCTACCTACAGACAACATTTGTATGAACAAAAGTTGTTTAAGAAGACACTAGGTTATATTTTACTAAGTTCTACCACGTCTTTGGTGGAGTTTGCTGGCAGGGGCCTCCCCAAAGCTTGGAGGCACCGCCTAGCCCTCCGGTAGCTACGCCACTGGGTGGAGAAGTGACTCGCTCTATTCCCTATCTAAAAAAAAATCTGCTTTTTGAATCTGTTGTCTTATCTTTTCAAATTAGATAATTTATCTTCATTAGAGCACGAAGATAAATTTGCCCACTGGAAGGCACATGAATGGCTTACTGCCCATTAATATGCGAAGAATCATGGTGAGTGTTTCACGCAATGAGAAGAAACGGAAAGAAATTTTGTAGCAAATAGAGGGATTATTGACACTGAACTTTAGACCTAGATCGAAGCAGAAAAACAAAAGTGGCGTAACGTATTAAAGAGAATCCTTCTCCCCATCAAATTTCTTCCCACTTAAAATCTTGTATTACGAGGCTACAGAGAGTCACTGAGTACATGCGATAGATCCATATCCCATAATGTTGGCAATTTTCTTGGATTAAAAAAGCTTCTGGACATATTTGACTCCGTCATGAATATCTTACTCAAGTTAAAAATCATCCTAGAACCCCATATTACTTTCCACCTCATGTTAAAAATGAGTTCATTCATCTGATGTCGACCACTGTTCAACAAAGTTTATAGTGAAACATTCGCAAATCAAAATACTATGGTCTCATGTTTGACTCTAATCCTCACCATGCACCTTGTGAGCAGATGTCACAAGTTTTGAGATATGTTAAAGTAGCTAGAGAAAGACAGTATGGATATACAGCATTGTCGTTCACAATGTTATGACAACGCTGCTGTGATGGCTGGGCACCAAACTGCTGCTCACGAAATAATAATCTGGCGATATTTATGAATTGCGGTAAACTCAATTTGGTTGATGTGCTGTACATACAGCCAAGTAGGATACTATAACGTTTTTCGGAACTACTAAAACTATTTATGCGTTCTTTTCTTGTTCCACTCTGAACTGGAAAAAACTCGGGAACTCCGTGGCGTGGTTGTAAAGTCAGAGTTTGGAACAAGATGGAGTTCAAAAATTGAAGCAGTAAAGCCAATTATCAAATATCTTGAAGGTTAAAAAGTGGCTCCAGGATCCTAGCATGAATTTTCATGACACTGCCTTCCTAGATCAATTTACTAACGAAGCAGAGAGGTTAGTTAATGACGGATTTCATTAAGTTTTCAATCTTTGCCAGGAATGAGATGTAGTGATTGAAAGATGTCAAAGGCGAAAAAAACGTATGGCTGGATAGTATGCGAAGAACACTGGTGACTGCTAAGGCAGATTTAGAATGAGTTATGAAAGGATCGCAGGAGCGTAGTGTGGAGGTTCAGTCGTCTACATGAAACCGACGCCAGATTTATATGTCTCCTAGATATTAAAAACTGTTTTATAGCACTGACGATTGCGACGATTTAAAGAAGTAGTCTCAAGAATTTTGAGATTTATATGGCTGTGATGCAAACGGAGAACATTTATATGAAGAAATATGGAATGTTTGAATGCTAGTATTCACAAGAAAAAACGTAAACATAAAAAATCTGAAGAGCTTCTTGAATTCATTGTTCAGTACGTAGATGAGAACGTCTTTCAGAATCTGCGCATTTCAGTTCAAATTATGGCTACGATTGCATAGCCATCGCAAGTTGCGGTTGATCAGCAAGCTAAAACTAAATACTGTCGTATCTGAGGGCTACAATGGGTCAAGAAAGGTTATGCGACATACCTTTGCTCAGTGTTGAGCGGGAAGACATCGAAGAAACAGATTTCAAAAATGTTATTAATTTATTCGCGTTCCAGGATGCAAGGAATGTGCAATTTTAAGTTTAATACTATTAAACAATTGTTTTTTTTTTCTAAAACAGAAAGTAAATATTTTTTGTAAGATTTATGATTGTTTTATTTAGTGTATCTGCTTATTTTATATTTAAATAATTTACGAAAGGGCGTAATTTCAATGTTTGCCCTAGGCGCCATTTTCGATTGGTACGCCTCTGCCGATAACAAAGTACTAAACGATATTATCCGTAGTTTATTTAATCAGTGTCTAATAGCTTTCGGATCAAGCTGAAAGAGTTTTTAATTCATAGTCCATTTTACTTCCTGAACGAATTTTTGACCTGTAATATGGCAAGATGAACTATAAAGTAACAGATCTTTGAGTCAGGGAAAGGAATGCAAGGTTAATCATAATTAACGGTAAAGTGGTACTTCATCTAACATTATGCAGTTCTAATGAATTGAATGCAAATGTGATTCATTTGAATATATACTGCTATAAACAGTACACTTGTAACCAATGTTTTGCAGCTTTCTACTAGGAAATGAAAATTTTAAAAATGGGAGAGGAAACAATGTACAATCTTTGGCAAAAAAATTGACTGTCGGCGCCTGAGTCTAAGTCCCTTATTGCGCACAATGTGGCATCATTGCGCGTATTCAACTCAGCGCCATCTGTTATTCATTTCCTTAAGTCAAGCCTCGAACAAAGCAGGAAGACTCCGCCCGCCCATTGACGATTCTTCTTGGTAGTTCATCTATCATCCCTTACATTTCAGTAAAAAGTTATTAACAGATCTCGAAACAAGTAACGCATTTTCCTGTCCCTGGATTGACTGTAATATTAGGCAAGATATTGCCGACCATACCTCAATCGGGCGAAATTCGGTTCCAGCTACACTTTTCTTAAATTCAGATCGTTAAACATATCGTTAAAGTTGTTATTAACAAGATTGCAATAAAGTGCAGTAAAAATGAGGTTCAGTTATACATTTTATTCCAAATGATTAGCGTAAAATTATAACGATATTTATTTATATATTGATGTTGCTAATCAGTTGCAATAATGTAACACATAATGGGGTGTGTGGTCCGAGAAGTGGGTGTAAATGTTCAAAGATCCAGAGTTTTTGGTTCTACAAAACTATTGAAACGATTATAAAGAGATTATTTCGGATAATTGTCTAATGCCAGTTGAATGTAACTGACTTCCCAGACAGGATAAGGTTGTTTACCCACTGCACGAGCCGTCTGTGAACATGAGCTCCGTTTGCTTGTGGCTAACCATCTAGTCTTCTAAACGCGTGGTCCTCGGTTCGAGTCTTTGTTTTCCAATTATTTTTTTTTGCATTTATTTTAAACAAGTCGAACCTACAACTGCGTTATGCGTAAAATATAACAGCGACTCTTACCTGCTTGCGTCAGGACATAACATACTTAAGGAAAGAATCATAACTGAGTGCTTCTTAATAAACTGCACACGTAACTATGAAAGCTTTCACAGAGGTAACATTGAAAGAAATCTTCTCAGGCTTCAACATCGTCGAAATAGTGTCGTGTGGTTACGTTATGTGGACTATAACGAGTTCGCACCATCGTCAAGGAGACGAAAAACTAAATAATATTACTATACCAATTTCTTATTATGCGTCTGGATTTACGATTCGTCGACTTCTAAGTCATTAAAGGTGGGAAGGGAATGGAGACAAGGAATGGGAAGGAATTCGGGCGATGGGTTTTCGAAGAAATAATCCCGCCATTCACACGAAGTGACTTGGAGAAACGAAGGAAAATCCAAATCTGGATAGCCGGATAGGAATTCAAACCCAGCTTTCTCTCGAATGCGGAGCCATAGCGTTAACGCTCAGCCATTAGGTTCATTTTTCAATATATTTCGTATTTGGTCTATGATGCCGTCCATAAAATTATTTTAAAAAATCTATTGAAAAGTTAAAAATCGTAAATTAAAATATATGTGCAGAAGTGAGTTCATCTGATGAGAGCGGGGATATCAAAAAAATCTCTGAAATCAGAAACGCAATTCAAATTTCATTTTCTCCCTCTCTCTACTCTTTTCGCCCCTCTCTCTCTCTTTTAATTTTTTTTTGCTAGGGCTTTACGGCTCGTCGACAGCAAGGACATTAGAGGCGGGATCGGATTGGGGCAAGAAACGGGCAGGAACTCGGCCATGGCCTATTCAAGGAAGCATCCGGGCGTTCGCCTGGAGTGACTTGGGAAACCATGGAAAACCTAGATCTGGATGCCCGGACGGGGATTCAAACCCGCGTCCTCCCGAATACGAGGCCAGAACGTTAACCGTTCACACACCACATCCGGTACTTTTTTAAATTTTTAGCAGTTATCAAATTCAAAGTGAATATAAGCTCCCTCTTATATGGAAGATATTGTCATATTAATCCCGTTGTTTAGTGAAGTAGTATTAAACCAAAAATGACGAGCAAAATTGATCGGTTTGCTAGTAACGAAATAGGTAACATTTCAGTCATTTCTAGAAATGTTAAAAAAAAAAAAAAGACTACAATTCACATTCTACTTGAGCAAAGACCTCAAACCGGATGCTAAAACTACAGAAATTTGCAGTCTCAATAAAATGTGGTAAAATAAGAAATTTCAATGTAGTTATGATGTAATTGTCTATAATATTTTCTCATTTTTTTTCAAGTATGTCTTTGAGTAATGATTAAGAGGTAGTTGGAATGAAATTATCACGCTGAGCAATAACACAGCTAATTGTTACAAAATTTTATAAATCGGCAGTACTACTCTCTGCAGCTAGAGTGTAATTCTAAAATATCGTAGTAGACGGAAACGTAGTGACGGAATGACAGGAAAGATAAGATTAGAGAAATAAGGTGCGCACTGATTCTAATATGAATTCTTTTTTCTCTCGTAGCATTAGGGATTGGAATGCACATCAAAGAGATTAACTTTGGTGCTGAGCACCCTCTGCCAACCACAATTTTGTGAATTGCAGGGTATAGATGTAGATTTTTCCTCTTCTTACTGTTCAAAGTGTGGTTTATCATACCACTATTATATCCATTCTTGTACGGGGACCATTTTGTCGCTTATATACTCATTAGTGATGTGCCGGATATCCGTATCCGTATCCGTATCCGCGGATATCCGAGGGGGAAAAAAGATCTGTATCCGTATCCGTATCCGTTACTTTTTTAGCGGATCTTTAACGGATCTTTTGTAAAGAATTTCACTATGCAGGTATATAAAATTTTAAAGATATCTAGCAATGAAATACTATTAACTTCAATTCCAGTTACTTCATATTTCTTAAAATCTAATATCTGGCACATTTAAATGGCAAAACTTGATTATTTAAGCAAATATTTTGCAAAATGAAGTCTTCAGGGGTGTACCGCCGGATTGTGTTGTGAAAACACGATATTTTGACGACTAGCTCCGCCGTCTTCTTCAGGGGTGGAGACTGACTATCTGTGAAGATGGCGGAGCTAGTCGTCGAAATATCGTGTTTTCACACCACCATCCGGCGGTACACCCGTGAAGACTACATTGCAGTCGTACGCCGGAAAAGTCTCTTTTTTTTTAACTGCTTAATGTCTCTTAACAGCGAGTTATTTAGAGACGGGAAAGGATGGGGTCAAGGAATGAAAGGAATTCGGCCATGGCCTTCTGAAGGAAGCATCCCGGCATTTGCCTGGAGTGATTTGGGAAACCATGGAAAACCCAAATCTGGATGCCAGGACAGGGATTCGAACTGCCGTCCTCCCGAATGCGAGGCCAGAACGCGGAAAAGTCTTCGTTCTTACATTTATTTTACTAGTTTACCAAAGGTAACTGGTAACTTACCACTGCAGTAAGATTAACGTATTATTTTAACTATCTTTATAGTGAGATTAGGCCTCTAATCATTGTGATTTGCTTGCTGAAATTATTTTTAAGGTACTGCTAAAGTGTTTACATTAGATAAAATAATCACTTAAAAAAATAAATGTTATATTTAACATTAAGTTTGGTAAATTGTACTTCAAAAAGCGTAAATTGGCAGTTTTTTCACCCAAAAGCCTATAACGATGAGCATCATAAATTATTCCTGCTACACTTAAAAACTGCTCACTTGGAACGCTTGTTAGAGGTGATGATAAATATGTGCGACCCATGTGTAATAGAGCTCCATATTTTTTACTATTATTGTTAACAGTTTTTTTAACAATCAGGTGCAGCTGATGTGCTGCACAATCAATATTATCTACGTCATATAAAGTGCAAGAACTCTTCTTGTTGGATCCTTCATCTGTTACCATGCAGTGCATATTCTGTTTGGGATTTCCCACCCTTCAAACATATTTCGAAATATTTCCGAAATGTAATCTCCCGTTTGGCGTTCCTGAAGTATCTCCGCTTTTAAAACGATATTTTCCTTTATAAAATCTTTTGTAATGTCCTGGATACCAATGAAACACCTTACCAACAAGCCTACCAGATATAGGATGTGAAGGAAATTCTCTAAAAATCCTTCAACACGACTTTATTTTCGATCCTTAAGTTCGCTGCAGATAAATTCCGTAAAATATTTCCTGCCTTTTAGAACATAATTTGCAATAACATTATCCATCAATCGTCGGGAGCCAAAATTTTCTACGTGTTGAAAAGGTAATCCAGCTAAAGCTATCATTTCTGCAATTAAATAGTTTTAAATAATTTTTATTTTATCCCACATTTTGACTTTTTCTGTGTTTCGTAAAAAAATGTTTTTCTAAATTCTCTTTTTACCGTTTTTAAAGACATTCCCTGCCGAATGTGTTCGCCGGCAATCTTCTTAGCGGAGTCTTCTTTTAAGAATAACTCATATTTTTGTGGGTGTTTCGTCTGAAGATTAATTTTTAAGGTAGTTGTAAATTCATGGGAATACATTCCTTCACAGAGTTTGTATTTAGCAGATTCGTCATTTACTATCGTAAAAAATTTCCATATTACAATACTATTCTTTTTTGTATAAATTGTTTTTATTTTAATTTAACTTACAACTTCCCAAAAAAACAGAAACGTATATAATCTACGCAATCCTATGTCATCCTAAAATATAACATAAACACGCACAGTTCAAGGTCAAAACACGTCGCGTAAGCTGGACGTTCGTCAATAATAGATCGTATTTGACGACATTTCCACTGTCGGTACAAATTGAAAAAGTTGAGATCCGTATCCGTATTCGCGGATCTAGACAATAATGATCCGTATCTGTATCCGTATCCGCGGATATACATTTTTAACGATCCGGCACATCACTAATACTCATTATCTGCTAGCCCCTTTTTTTCGAGCACAATGATAAAGTAATGTAACATTTAAGTTTCGGTATGCGTGTGTAGCTTTTCTGTAGACTTTATGTGTTTATTTCGTTTATTTTGTTTATTTTGTTTATTTATCTTCTTTTCTTTTGTCCAGCACTCTTAAGAAATCCAATTTACCATTAATTTCCAATTCCATGGTATATTATAATTTTGGATGAATATTATTGACATGGTCCAGACAAATTTTAACGCCATCTCTCCGTGCGGCGATGTCACAACCATGTCGTCTACATATCTAAACCAGATCGACTTTTTATTTTTCACAGTCGAAATAGCTTTCCGAGCTGGTTTTTTTTATGAACAAATTTGCTGCTCTTATTTTTCACAGTAGAAATAGCTTTCCGAGCTGTTTTTTTTTTTTTTTTTTATGAACAAATTTGATGCTCTCGGAGAAAGGATTCTGCCCATTGCTATTATATTTTGTTGCTCATCGTAATTGTGATTCCATTGGAAATTAGTCGTCTCGAACAACGCTGAAATAGCGCTAATTGCCATTAAACTCGTATATTATTATATCAATTTATTACGTAAGTTGTATTAATCATTCTTTTTAGCAAACCGTAACTTAATTTTGCATTATAAGGTATATTGAAATGGAATTTGTTACATGCAATCAGGATAAATATTTAAACTGCGAGAAGTAACCTTTATCGTAAAATATCAAATGAATTGTAAGGAACGATTAAATTTGATATCCTTATGTTTTTCTTATAGCTTCACGGGTCGACGATGTCACGCTCATTAAAGGCAGAAAATGATTGGGGCAAGGAACGGGCAGGAATTTGGAATGGTCTTTTGAAGAAACCATATTGGCATTCGTCTGGTAGATATTTCGCAAAACCATGGAAACCCGAAATTTGTATCGCCGGACGAGGATTCGAATCTCCGTTCTCCAGCATTCGAAGACAGTATGTTACCTCTTGCCAACGACGTATGAAGGGTGTTATTTTATTCTTGGACACAATAAAAGACTTAGCAAATGAAATATCTGTTTTATCTATGTATTAATACGCTAAGCGAAAACTTCGGATCCCTTTTTAAGAATATTGCACGCACGGAGAAGTGTGAGATTTGGCATAGTTAAAGTTTATGAGGAGAAAAAGTGCAGAAAGCTAAGATCTATATATAATATGTGTTACAAATACATTAAATTAAATAAAATAAAACATTCGGTCTTTACATTCTATTTTTTCTTTAGTGGCAATGACACTGCCAATGTCTGTGGTCTTTCGTAAACAGTAAAGAAAAAAAAATTAATAATCATAATTAATACATGTTACAAATACATTATTAAATAAAAAGTATATTTGCGAAAGTTTGGGTGCGTGAAATGGGATCAGATCCAACTATCTGACGTGTATACCCAGCATTGCGATTCTCTGTGGTCTTTGGTGGAACAAAAGATTCGTATAATCTTTGAAGCCATGGTCTTTTGATTTTTGAATTTCAGTAATTTCATTACGTATATATATATATATATATATATATATATATATATATATATATATATGTTTTTTCGTTCAGATATTTGCACGTACCTCTATTATGCCTCGATATAGAACACTGACAGTTCGTAGAGAGACAAAAAAGAAGCAATACCTATTTGCGTGAAATTCAAAATGATAATAGTCCAAATTTAAATAGTGAACACACAAAATGATGAAATTATTTTGATCGATCCAAGAAATTTTGATAGTTTCGAATTTACAATGCTGGTTTTGCAATGCAAAATATTTCGAATCAGAAGTCACTTCAGGTGAAGGAACTGCATTTATTTCATGTTGTCATAAAGCTAAAGCAGTTTTTCCGGCCCTAAGACAAAATGAATATTTTAAATCATTGTATGATGAATTAAATTCAAATAAACCATCGATAAATAGAAAGTCAAAAATTATTTTTAAAATATTCATAAATACATTTCATTATTTGCTATGGTTAGTTCAGTAGCTAAAATTTAGGATACTGTCAGATTTGGAATGTATCATTTAAATTTAATGAGTATTGCAGGGAATTAAGGCAAACAACACAAACTAATAACGTATTGCTACATGCTCGCAACCAACGACGTCAATGTATACAGTCTATAACAGGGATAGCGAACCTTTATTGATATACGTGCCATTTTTTCTAAAGAAATGTTGAATGAACCCATGTCGTGCCATCAAACAATCATGACATAGTGATTAATGGGAAAATAAATAAAAATAAATACTATCACCTTAAAACCTTATATTTGCAACAGGAAACATACATTTTTTTTATATTAGGCATCAATATCAACAGTTTATTTAAGTAGATGAAACTATTGCGACTTCTGTTGTCCCAATTAGATGCCAAATATCTAATATTAGCTTCATACTGTATTACTTTTAGCAGAATGCAAGCTGTAGTGGAATCATCCAACAAACAGTTTTGAAGGGAGTCCTTAACGTTATTCATTTCTGAAAATAATGACTCACATGCACAGGTTACAGGTAGATGAAATATTGTTAAGACAGAAAAATCCAGCTACTTAAAGGTGTCTGGAATTGAATTCCAAGTTTCCATAATTATGGTATTGACATTTATAACTCATATTGCTTGATAGTCTCTCTAATTCTCTTAATTCCATCTCCTTCCTCATTTCAGTAACTTTTTGAGTCCACATTGAACTACACTGGAACTTAGACAGAAGCATTTCCATTTCTTCCATTTCCAACCAAACAAATTTAGACAAGTTCAGTTTATCGGGCGAAATCACATCAGGATACATAATAAACTTGAGTTTTTCCGATAATTCCTTGGACTGATAAAATTTCATTGGAAATTCTTCTATTGAAGAAATAATTTCTGAAGATAACTCTTTAGTGAGTTTTAATTGGTCTAGTTGTTCGTGTTCATCCAAATCTCTAGGGATGTTTTTTTTTTTTTTTTTTTTTTTTTTTTTTTTTTTTTTTTTTTTAAATTCGGGAAATACTTTTACTGTTTGGAAATTATATGTTTACTTAAATCTTGCAATTTGGTCTTACAAGCACGAATGACATCTAAGAGATTTGTGATTTGTTTCATAGTGCCGTTTAACAGATAGTGTTCTACATACCACTGTTCCAGAACATAAAACACACACCGCTTTATCACCTTTCATTAATCATGCCATATTTCTCAGTCCACCAAGGTTAAAATTCTCTATTACACTTATCTTACACTTTTTGTTGTTATTAGTTTTTGTTTGTTTTTTTCCAAACTAACCATGTTGAATAGTTGTAAATATAAGTCAAAATTAAACAAGCAGCTGTGTTATCAAATTTGTTTAAAAACCGCAAGAACTATGCGTAACTGGTGAAAGCAGTCAACTGCGTCCACTAAAACAAACACGTTAATAAGTTAACTTAACGTCCCTCCCTCCGCCGCACCACCTGCATTTGCTCAATCAGTCCGATCGGTCAGAAAATTCGTTCAAAATCCACCTCTTTTGGGCAAACTGCTGTCATTCCGGCCCAGTTAGTTTCTTTCACAATGAACTTTCTTACTATGTTCTTAAATTATGTAGAAAATAAAATATATTACTTATATTGATTAATTACCTACTTAATTAACGCCGTGCCATCATTGGCACGCGTGCCATTGGTTCGTCATCCCTGGTTTATAACATATCTATCCAAACGCAATAGAACAAATTCAAATAATGATTATTACTTTTTCACGAAAGAAACTACATACCTTAATGAATTACGGTTGAATTTCGACCCTTGGGCGATCACTAGTATAAATAAAACACCCTCCGTTTTTATACCAAGCTGATCATCTTGATTGAAGAATTTTTTTTTCTTCTTATTGTTTTACGCCTCTTCTATGTCGAAGTAATTAGATAGGGGAAAGGATTGGGGGTAAGGAACGGGAAGGAATTCGGCCATGGCCTTTTGAAGGAAGCATGCCGGCATTCGCCTGGAGTGATTTGGGGAAACCATGGAACACCCAAATCTGTTTGCCCGGATGGGGATTCGAACCTGCGTCCTACCGAATGCGAGGTGGAGCGTTAGCGCGCACCCACCACGCTCGGTTTGAAAAAGACGCATAATACCAAAAACAAAAGATTTAACAGGGTAAATAAATGCATTGTTCTTAACTGCAGTAAATCAGCTCACTGCATATAAAGAAAGCATCGTCTTTTATCACTGCTTATCAGATCATAGCAGTGTTACATGAAGTGGTGGGTGCAAGGTCGTTGGAAGGGCTACTTAAGCGCGAGAACTGTCGCTATTCGTTGGCTCGTTCGCTCGCTGCTTCTCCAGTCAGAGCAGAGCTTCACATGTGGTAAGGTCTGCGTTGCCTGCTGCAACGGTAGTGGTAAGTGAAGTTTTGCCTGCGATAGGTAATATCTCCTTTTCCACTTCGTACACATACTCCCGATATCCACCCAAGTCAAGCTCATTAATGTAAACGGAACAATTAATAACGAAAAAGAGATCAGTAGAGCTTTGACTATTTATTAAGTCAAAATGTAGTAACAGTCTTTGCATTTTCTAAACCATAATAGCGAATGATTCGACTAGTGTTTGCTAAACAAATAAACTGAACTAACTTATCAGGAAAATTTTTCAAATCAATCAGTGGTTATTTACCTTTGGCTTAGTTTTGATACTGGCAATACAAACTACCCCTTGCTTTAAGTATAATCTGGATGGTGATTCAAGTTTGTTGTTTTCACAATTCGTCTTTGGGTCTTAGGTGTTAGGCAGTTTGTGGACATTGAAACGACACCATATTTGAGGTGGTAAAGATCTTTAGGGACGAATTCAAACTCCTTACCGATTCTATCAGATTGAGGGTTCCGTTAAGTTTCCGTTAGGCTTCCACAAGCGTGTAATTTATTTTGTGAATTTTCTAACTTAGAAATATAAGTCTGACAAACAGAATAATATACGGATTGAAGGAGAATGCTGATAAACCAGCAGCCTGCTCTTCCTTCGATGGCCCCTTTCTTCCGATTTTTTTAAAAAAGTTAATACTAGACACATCTTTTATTTTCAACAAAGTTCGGAAGGAATCCAGCAGATATTGGTGTGTAATACACGTTTGCGATTATTCTAAAAGAATTGATTAGTACACGATACGCATCTATAACTAGTACATGTGCAATTGTGTAGTTTCAAAATATTATGAGGGTATGAAAAGTTGCTTTCAAAACCGGTATTACTGGAGATCGCGAGTCCGCAAGGAATTGATGTCATAATACTGCAGTAGTCAAACGCAAAACGCGGCTAGAAATATTTTCCGAAGTATATTTAACAGCATCATGTTGGTCCAGGATATATTACAACCTGTAGTGGAATGGTCGGTGGGGGGGGGGGGGGGGAGATTAATTGCTTACCTTGCATAAATTAAATCGCCACCTTCTACTACCTTCTGCAAAGCATATATATATACTTCAGGAAACAGAGGTGAAACCATTACTTCTATTATTAGTATTTGGAAAGTTTATTTGGAACTCATGAATGCTTACAGACAGAGGTATATTTATCGTTAATCTTAAACATCTGTCTTGTGCAAAAATAAAATTCAATGCAATACCTCATCTTATAGTTGCGAAATAGAAAACAAACAATTATCGTTAATTGAAGCTAAGTAATTGCAATACACGTACATTACAAAGATTTACAAATTCCATATGCAACTGAAGCAAAAAACTATCTTATGCATAATGAGAGCGATTCTTGTATCACAATGATAATAAGAAAACATCAGATTTAACTGGATTTTATAGGGCGCCAGGGAATTAATTTGTTCCCACAAAGAATAGTTATCGAAAGTTTCCAAACATGGCATTCAATCTTTTAATTCAAACTAGGAGAAGAAAACAAAAAATCACTCGGCTTTTAGGCACAACTAGCTCAGATATTTATGTCCGGCGGCATAAGAACTCTCACTCATCAGGCCATTAAAGGGCTGTCTCAATGATTCGTCAGAGTAAACACTGTTTCTGGAGGTATAATTAAAGTGTCTGTCTGGCTGCACGAAGCGTCGCAGCAAGAGCGCTATCGACACTCAAATAGCGCACGTGTCCAGGTTCTGCAAGGCACTCGTCACGTCAACCAGCACATGTGACAACATCGATCGGACTTGGCGCTCAGTCATCCAAGCCTCCAGGACACTGCTCTGGCAAGCAGTGGCCAGACCGTTCGTTCTCGACGAAGTGAAGACGTCTCCCTCATTCAGCAGGTCCCCTGTCTGCTCCGCGAGTCCACGCCTCTTTTTTTCCTCGGCGTGCATCATGGAAAGACAAAAATTTGTAATGTTTCCAATCAAGTGAGGAAATAAACACATCGGACTCGCTTCGCAAAAGTTTCCCTTTTTTGCTGGCTAATATATTGCCTGTCATTTGCTAAGAGTCTTCGGGTTCTTTCGGTATTTCTCGGGAGGATTCGTAGGAACAATTTTTCCCACGATAAACCGAATTAACGGCGCATTCAAGGATTACTTCTGCAAAATTCCCCTTGTCCACCCTTTCTCACCGGTATTAGCGTCGTCTTGCCAGAGATAATCCCTTGCTTTGTCTGGGACTACCTGACTAGACAGCTACATCCTGCTCAAATCAGTCTTATCATACGCGAACAGAATCTTTATGATTCCTATCTCCAGCTCGGAGTATAATTTCCATTTATTTCTTATGTTTATTAAACTAAACAATAATCAAATTAAATTGGACGAGATGACCCATCTAGTCATCTTGCTACAAACATAACATTTGCTTGAAAATAATGGTCTTGTATTATTGCTGTACTGGCTTGAAATTAATACGTCTTTCGATTGACTGCAGCAGTATTATGACGTCATTAGTGAATGTTGTTGCAGCGGAACCGCGATCTCCAATAGACCCGGAAATTGTATTTCTTATCTCTCCTAATGAGAAAGTGAATTGGTTGCATATGAATTATTTATATGTATGGGAGATCACACGGAGGCCAATGGGAACTGCGCATTTTGGCGGCTACTGCAGAAACTCAGGTGGGTGCTGCAGGATGGCGGCGTGAGAAGCAGAAAGCCGGCACGTCTGCAGCTACCGTGGCGACACGACAAGGGAACGGACGGGTGGCTAAGGCCACGCGCCGTAGGTCAGAGGCGCTGCCGGACTGACATTGAGTTACAGGCAAAGAGTGATTTAATAAACAGTTAAATATCAGACTAGGTTCCATGATTAACCTTGTCTATTTTCTACATGTACGTATGTATGTGTCTGTATGTGTATTTTTGACACCACCGCAAATTTTCTCTCCACTTGGAACACCGCAGAAAATCGATCATTAAATCAGAGTTCCATGTCATGACTCCGTATCCAAAACAATAAAAAAAGATGGGAAAAAATACTTTCCCCGAGAGGATACTATGCCGTTTCACCTCCTGATACGATGAAGGTCTCAGTTGACAACTCTGCTCAAGATTTTCTTGTATAACACAATAATGTGTTGAAGTTAATAAATAAACGTCCCTTACTTGATATGAAGAGAAGGGAAAATATCCAAGTCATACATGTTTGAAAGGAGCATCTCGTTCGCAATCCAGTAATACCGAAGAAAACTTAAATAAGCGGATTGAGCGATGTCGGGAATACAAAAAAGTAGTCGCGGAGATTACGCATGCCTAATTGATTTCAACTGTGGTTTGCGTTTTTATCCGATCTCCAGGAAACAATTGTTCAATCGACATGCTCTGCTTTGTCTGAAAAGATACCGGTTGGAGCAATCAACATTTACGATTACTTTTCTTGACTTTTAGAAAAAAATTCTTATAGTTTCAGAAAGTAACTTAGTATCCAGAAACTCTTGGGACTGGATGTTCGTACATATGATAGTGTGACGGGTGTATATAAATATGTGCGATTCTCTCGCCACGCTGCCTTTATCATATATGGAATGGCACTTTTTTCTTCTCCATTCGGCATTAGATTCTCTGTTCACTAAGCCTAGTGGTATCGGCTATAGCTTGAAATTTTTTGCCGTATGACGTGGCATTATAAAATTATAAAACAAAAAAAAAATCGAATATGTTAACAGCAGCTAAATTTGCTTCTTTGCTCAGGAGGGTGTGCAGTCGAGAAAATCTAACTGCAAAATCGAGGAATATAGTTTTAGACATTGCGTATCCGAATCTCGTCTGTACCCAAAATCATACAATCACTCGGCCGCCAAAGAACAAAGGAATTTGTTTTGCCTGGAAGTATGGAGAGGGCCGCCCCACCATTATGATTTTGTTTCGCCACGTTTGGAGAATTCTGTACCGTTTAATGTCTGCCTCATGGAGCTGTGTCGCTCATTGTCATTTTCAACGAAGACATTAATAAAGATCTATCAATGTTGTGTGTAACACATTAATGACAAGTGAGGTATATGGGATCAATTTGAGAGTAAAAAAAAACTCAGGACAAAAAGGCAAGTCTGACACATGAATTGTAACGGTTCGGAAGAAATGTCTCACCAACAATCCATTGATACCAATGAAATGTGTCGCAAATACAAATATCTATGGCGGTTGCTGATCTGAATCGAAGATTTCGCGAGGACATTAGATGTGGCGGTGCCTCAGACCATAATATTGGCGATACAGAAATGTCGCAAATTATATTATTTTAGCATACATCGATAATACTGTTGCCGCTAAAATCAAATTATAAAGACCAAAGGCGAATTTCTCACAGAAATGTCGAAAGAGTTAAAGCTGACAGACAACGGTAACGAATACCAAGTAGGGACGAGTGCAGTACGTTGTTTAAACGTTTTCTATAAATATCGACAACATATAATGAAATGTTTCGGGAGCGAAATCCCAATTTGATGAAAAAAATCTTCATCGTGAAAACCACCAATATAATAATAATCTATATATTAATACGCTAAGCTAAAACTTTTTAAGAATATTGCACAAACGGAGAAGTGTGAGATTTGGCTTAGTTAATGTTTATATGGAGAAGAAGTGCAGGAAGCTAAAATCTATATATAATATGTGTTACAAGTAAATTAAATAAAACCTTCGTTGTATACATTCAATTGTTTATTTAGTGGCAACGACACTTAGCGATTCTGCCAATGTCTGTGGTCTTTGGTAAACATTAAAAACATACATACATAATAAGCACAGTTCATACATGTTACAAATACATTATTAAATAAAAATAAATTCGCGAATGTGTGCGTGAAATCGGATCGGAGCCAACTATCTGACGTGTATTCCCAACGCTGAGATACTCTGTGATCTTTAGTGAAACAAAAGAGACGAATAAAGTAGAGATTAATCGATGAAGTTACAAAGGAACATTTCAAAAAGAATGTAGCGATTCTGCCAGATATTATATGGTATTTTTATTATTTAAAAGGTAAAACTTCGGTTAAGGGTCTTTCGGTTTTTGAATTTCGGTTATTTTACTACGTATTTTTTCTAAAATTATTATTATTCAGGTATTTGAACCTACTTCCATTATGCCTCGATATAGAACATTGACAGGTCAGAGAGAGAGAGACAAAAAAGATGGAATACCTATTTGCTTGAAATTCAAAATGATAATAGACCAAATTTAAATAGTGAACACCCAAAATGATTAAATTATTTTGATGGATACGTTAAATGCGCACTAAATATCATTCCAAGGAATTTTGATAGTTTCGAATTTACAATGCAGGTTTTGCAATGCAAAACATTTCGAATCAGAAGTCACTTCAGGTGAAAGGACTGCATGTTGTCATAAAGCTAAAGCAGTTTTACCGGCCTTAAGTCAAAATGATTATTTTAAATTATTCATGATGGGCTAAATTCAAATGAACCATCAATAAATAGAAAGTCAAAAATTATTTTGAAAACATTCATAAATACATTTCATCATTTGCTATGGTTAGTTCAGAAGCTAAAATTTCGGATACAGGCACGCGTGGAGTGTATCATTTTAATTATATTGGTATTGCAGGTAATTAAGGCAAACAACACAAGCTAATAATGTATTGGTATACGCTCACAGCCAACGACGTCAATGTATACAGTGTATAATATATCTATGCAAACGCAATACAACAAATTCAAATAATGATTATTACTTTTTCACGAAAGAAACTACATAACTTAATGAATTACGGTCGAATTTCGACCTCTGGGCGATCACTAGTATTTAATTTAATTGCAATGCAGCGCACGCTCAGGTGGCAATTTCCCTACACACCCATCTTCCCCCTTTTCTGCACCCACCTACATTTGCCCTATACAAATTTTAACTTTAAATTCTTTCAACGTTTTTTTGTAAATTATTCATCATTTCTCTTGGTAAATAATTCCATTACCTGACACCCTAACCCAAAAAAGAGAATCTTCCTATACCCTTGTGCCTGAAATTGAGTGCCAGCCTGTAGTCGTGGTCATCTTTTGCCTTCCATGAATTACTTTCAATCCTTACACCAATATCTTTCCATGCCTCATCACCAGTATACGACTTGTACACTCCCATGACCCTCTTCACCCTCCTCCTGTCTTCCAATGAATCCCATTCCAGCTCTTTATTCATATCTGTTACTGATTGCATTCTGCGGCAATTTCCTGAAACAAAAATAGCGGCCTTTTTTTTTTTTTTTTTTTTTTTTTTTTTTGCATCATCTCCAACTCCTGTATTTGATATGCAAAATGTGGGTTTCATACTACACTACCATATTCAAGTAATGGTCTGACCAAAGTTTTGTAACCCAATTCCTTTACTTCTCTCGTACATCCCCTCATCACTCTCTCCAACAAGTGCAGAATTTGGAAACGTTTTCCTACTACCTGACCAATGTGACCAACCCAGTTAAGGTTTCTGTCAAATGTAATAGATATTTACGTTTCAAGTCTTCAACAAGCAATTCTTTCCCCACCTTATAATCATAATCAACCTTACGATTTTTATTTGTGTATCTAATAAGCTGACTCTTCTTTGCATTTATCTTCATCCCATATTTACAAACCCAACTAGATATCCTGTCCATATCACCCTGCAGCTGTTTACAGTCCTCTACCGTATTGATCATTTTAAATAGCATTATATCATCTGTAAACAATCTAATTTCTGAAAGTAAACAATCAACACAATTATTCATTAGAATAATGAATAGCAATAGTCCCAATACGCTACCCTGTGGCACTCCAATTTTTACTTCCACTTATTTTGATACTGCATTTCCTACCCTAACTTTCTGTTTTCCACCTATTAAAAAAAATTCTACCCAGCAAATCACTTTCTCATAGCTTTTACCTTATTTTCTATCGCTTTATGGCTTACGCTGTCAAAGGCCTGACAGATATGATAAAGGAGCTGGAATGATATTCATTTCAAGAAAGGAGGAGGATGAAGAGGGTCATGGGAGTGTACAAAGCGTATACTGGTGATGAGGCATGGAAAGATATTGGTCTAGGTATAAAAAGTAGTGCATGGAAGGGAAAAGATGACCATGACCACAAGCTGGCACTCGATTTCAGGCAAAAGGGTGTGGGAAGATTCTCTTTTTAAGGTAGGAGTATCAGGGATTGGAATAAGTTACCAAGGGAAATGATTAATAATTTACCGAAAACGTTGAAAGAATTTAAAATTAAATTTTGTAGAGGGCAAATGTAGGTGGGTGCAGGAAAGGTGGAAGCTGAGTGTGTAGAGAAATTTCCACCGGGGCGTGTGCTCCATTGCAGTTAAATTAAATTAAATTAAGGTCTTTGAAAGATCTAGTGCTACATTACCAATTTGGCCTCCTTTGTCCATTTCATCTGAAAGTACCTGGGTGACCGATCTACGCTCGGTATCTTTCGATTTCTGTTCAATATCCAAGATTTCGAGTAAAGTTTGATTAAAGTAAAAGGCTTGAAGGCTTCCTAGGCGTTTTGAGGTGCACAGTTCACCAAAGAGAAGCTTAACTAACATCAGTAGGCGTACTGGTACCTGAAACTTTTACGTAATGAGGTTAGAGCCGTTTTCGAGAAAACAAATACAAATGTGCTCCTTTCTTTTTCTTTTTTTTTAAAAAATCGTTTTAAAAACTTGAAAAGCAATACGTTATCTACATGTGAAATTTCATCCAAATCGCTAGATCCATTTGCGAGACCGCCTCACATATTACTTTTAAAAAAATGCTATTATTATGTAAAATAGAAATCTTAATGTCAGTTTGATAGGCCCTATTAATTAATGGTGCGAGATTTGTGGTATTTCAGAGGATTCTACGATAACCCTTGATGATGGATTCTTATGTAACTCGACGAGAAAAATTGAAAGTAAAAAATATTTTTTATATATATCTCGCTTAGTTCTCGAGATATCGTATCTCAAAATTTACGCGGTTGGTTGAAATGCGACCTGAACCAGAAGACATATTTCGCCATAGCCAAGTTTGATGGTGAATTCGTATGAAACTCGTCGAGACAAATCGAAAAAAAGGAATTTTTCTGATATCTCGCTTAGTTCTCGGGATATTATATCTCAAAAGTGAAGAGGTTAGGATTAGCTCCAGCCTGGACCAGAAAAAAAATCCACCAAAATGACCATGTCTATATGGTGGAAATGTAATTTCAATGTTTTATTTTGTACCTAGTGGTTGTTGTTAGGTTGAAATACAGCCTGGACCAGAAGAAACGTCGCCAAAAGCACAAGGAACTATACCTATAAATGATTTTTGACATGCTATATCTCGAAAACCAAGAACATTTATTCTTTATTTTCGATATGTTTCATCGAGTTCTATAAGAATTCATCATCGGGTTGTGACGTTAATAGAACATCATCTGTGCTAAATTTATTCACTCTGATAAAACTATGCTCATACATGGCAGTAATCTCAGACGATTCAAAAGGCAAGATTCTATTTATCAGAACCCTTTTTTTCTTATGTGCACTCGCACGCGGCTTTTTACTTTATTATCAAACTCTACTCGAAATCTTGCACATTGAACAGAAATCGAAAGATGTTTTATAATTAAGGAGGTAGTATTTAATGACTAACTAAAAACCACTTTTTACGGTCAAAAAGTAAACAATGATTACTTTATAAAGAAGTTTCTGATAAAACCATTGATAAATTTTTAATTATCTTCCTTTTTAAATGTTTTACAATTAAACTTGCAGTGTTAATATTTCCACGGGTCAGCCAGTATACAAGAACTGTTCGTTTAATTATTCTTTGAAATCAAAGAAAATCAATTTGTAGGCTTTCTGGTACCTGAATTGTCTACGAGATGGCGCTAGTGCCGTTTTCGATATACGGAGTGACAAAATTGTTCGTATTTTGTAAACTCGCTTTTTTGTAGGGAAGACAACTATTTAGGTAATCTTAAAAGTCAAAACGTTATCTAAATACCAAATTTCATCCAAATCATCACAGCCGTTTCCGAGATCCGAAATATATATATATATACAAGAATTGCTCGTTTAAAGATATAAGATAAGATATCTTGCATATATCCCACCATCTGATATTCGCATGAATATCCTTGCCTAAAGCCATGTTACCTACTTGAAAACCACTTACGCTCCTCATATATTTCTGATGTGGTTGCATATCAGTCTCTCCATGAATTTACTAATGCTTCGATGCGAATAGTTAATAGTAGGGAATAATGTTTCAACAAAGTGTTTCACTAGATTGGTTTACGCCGGGTTTCGACGGATTCATTTGGAAAAACCCCAGAATCGTCAACTACAGCGAGACACAGCGGTAGAGAATAAGTAAACGAGCTCTGAACAGCATCGGTATATACCACAAGCTCAGTACAGTAGTGTATGTAGACTGCTAGCCACTCTTAATCGGCGCACCTACGAGATAGTCGAATCAGATGGTGTTTTATTGGCTATTGCTCATATGAATTGGTGTTCTATGCAATTATATTTCTTCATAAAAATCTGACAAATGTGTAAAATCAAAATTGGCTATCATGGCACCCTTTAAATATCATACAATTGCCCAGAACATATATATATATATATATATATATCTTTTTTTTTCCTTGTGTGTTACTTGATCTCTAACTTCTATACAGATTTTGAGAACAGTAGTGTGCCCTCAATACTGCAACAGAACCGAATAGCATTTATTGGGGAGACATTACATCACTAATGCTGGTCACGGTGATGATTCCTTTAGCTTGATGTAACCACCAAAAATAAACAACTAATCTAGCCCTGAATGGACACCTCTGCCGCGTTAAAAGAAGACTTGTAGCCAAACATTTAATCCTACTACGACATCTCAATTAAAATGATAATAACTTAGTAACTATGCTCATACTTCCAGTTATTATTACTGTAACTAAAATTCCATAAGTGAATGCAGTTTCATGCAAAACAATTTATAACTTGACTAGAAGTACACATACAGTAATATTTGTAAAATGAAGATTCTATATTTTACCAATTCCTTTGTAGCAACAAAATACTTATTATTCAGTAGGATGAAAATTTAATTAACAAATACGTCGAATGGGATTATTTGCATTCTGTGTGTGTGCGTCTCAAACTCTAACAGCTTAACCTGTAGTTCTGCGTAAAATATTCAGTTTAAATTATAAAATACGAAATGTTTTGAAAATTTGAAAAAATAATTATATATTCATGTTTGACTACACATAATATTAAATCATACATTTTCCCATTATTTGGTGTTACACTTAATGAATACAGTAAAACCATCTATTTTCACAACATCATTAGACTGACTCGTGAAGTTTAAGTTGCAGCATTAAGTTGGGAATGTCTCCTCTCATGCACACTTTATTATTAGCATTACATACAATACTTTAACGTAAGAATGATATGGTATGAATATTAAAATTTTGTTCTCTAATATTTTTCATTACATATGAGGTATGATTTATTTAACTACTGTATAAAACAATGCTGCGACTGTTTTTTTGCATAATGGATGTATTCCTGTATGGTAAGATGCAACAATTAGTTGATTGAATCAGAAGTTTAAAATACCAATAAAAAAAATAAGCAATCAAGTAATGGTATATATTGTAATAGTATATTTATATAACACTTTTTTGCTCGAGTTTGATTCCTAAAAAGTGTATGATCACTGATTTGACCCAATAGAATGACGGTCTGAAAAATGCATTGCATATCATTCATTGTTCTACAAATCATTCGATTCTGTAATCTTATATATATATATATATATAAAAAAATAGACGTGGGTTTTCCTATATTTCACTTTTCAGCCCCCCACTACCTAGCACAGATCACTGGTGTTTGTGTGTGAGTAATATGGAGTTTCCTATCGTGCACAACGTTGGCCGAATGCCGATAGCTGTGGGGATGTGGGAGATATGATGATTAAAGTTGGTAAATGCTAGGCGTTTTCATATTTCGACCAAAAATTGTGTCTCCTTATACTTCACTTTCTTGACAAAACTACATAGCATAGACCATTGGTGTATGTGTGTAGTAGTAGAATCGTGTCTCCCATCGCGCACTATGGTTGTTAGATGTCGGTAGCTATGGGGATGTGGGAGAAATGGGGGTTGTAAGTTGTCGATCTGTGTCAATTCCTTATGTCTGCCAAAGATGCATGTGTCTTGGTGTACCACTTTTCAGCGAAAACTATCTATCGCACATCACTGGCGTTTGTGTGTGGTAGTACCACAGAGTCACCTTTCGCTAACAACGTCGGCCGAATTTCAGTAACTGTGATATTGTGGGAGATATGGTGGTCGAAAGTGGTCGATCAAGGATATTTTCGTGTTTCCTTCAAAGACATGTGTGTCCGTAAATTTTACTTTGCTGCCTGAACTACTTAGCGCTGTTGACTGGCATTAGTGTGTGGTAATAGCATCGAGTCTCCCATCGTACACTATGGTTGTTAGATGTCGGTAGCTATGGGGGTGTGGGACATATAGGTGTTGAAACTGGTAGATCTGTATTTTTCAATCCAAATTCTTTACAAACATGAACAAAGTCGTGGGTACCAGCTATATGGTGCTAAAAACCAAAAACCCTTTCAGGGTTTCTCGACAATGTTAACCGGTTCACATGTTCGGTGATGGTTTTGTCTGTCGATGGTGAAAAGTTTATGTAGAACGTGTGCTTACCATAGCCGGAAGCACGTATCTTGTAATTAATAAATCAACACTATTTTTAAAAACTTATATAATTTCCTACAGAACGGTTACCAACACTCTTTGTACAGCTTTATACTTGGTATAACCTCGTCGTCTTTTCAGTGTCTTACTGTTATATTCAGATTATCTGCTGAAGAGCAATTATGTAATAATTTCGTGATGTCTTATTAGAGACCCACATTCCTCCCTCCGGAAACCAGATCTCGGCCAGGTCTTTCAAAGGAACTGTTTCAGCATTGTTTTTTAATATGAAGTGAACACTTATATCATACAATTCAGATGTCATGTCAAACATAAGGCCCCATTCTGGCTTCTGGCCAGGTAGCAAATAAAGTGGCTAACTGTGATGCAAATCAAAATTCTCGCAATAAGATGTCCATATAACAATCGGGTGCAATCTAGAGAATATCGACATGCTCCTGTTTTCAGACTGTCGCCATGAGGTCGCTGCTGATGTTGTTTGTTGTGTTGTGGTTGTGGGCCACCTGCCGTGCGGCTCGCATCCTGGCCATCATACCGACCCCCTCCATCAGCCACCAGCTGCCCTTCAGGCCGATCGCTCTAGAGCTGGTCAGGAGGGGACACCACGTCACCCTCATCACCACAGACCCCATCAAAGTAAGATCCAAATACCACTCTTTTTTTCATTGTAATCTTATAAAAGGAATAGTATTCTAGCCAAATTTTTCAATTTCTTTTTCATTTCTTTTGTATAAAGTTTTTATCTTTCAAAAAAGAAAATCTATTATACCTCAGAGATAACTTTGGCAAAGATCAGTAGATAACACTTTTACCGAAAAGTAAAATGAAGGAAATTTGTTACATCTGTGGGAAACGAATATGCATTGTTAATAGTATTGAACTTTAGTTTTTCACGTGGAAACAAGTATGAGTGGTGCCAAACAGAGAAGTGTGTGTCAGAACATACATCCGAGTGAGGTTCTTCTCGCCCACTGAAAAAATGACTTTAGAAAGCCTCCAACTGACTAGTAAATGCAAGCGATTTTTTACTTGCCATGAAATGGCGTATACACTTGAAGCTGTACTATTGCGTCTATTTTTGTAGAAACATTTTCACCACACAGCTAGAAATAATTTTCAAGCATTCATTCGCTTTTGTGAAAATATCACAATGATGCTGAGTTTAAAATAAATCATACTGGACGAAGAAAAAGCATTTTTTTTTTAACTGCTTTACGTCTCTTTTTAACATCGAGGTCTTTAGAGACGGGAAAGGATGGGGGGCAAGGATGGGGGCAAGGAATGGGAAGGAATTCGGCCATGGCCTTTTGAAGGAAGCATCCCGGCATTTGCCTGGAGTGATTTGGGGAAACCATGGAAAACCCAAATCTGGATGCCCGGACGGGGATTCGAACCGCCGTCCTCCCGAATGCGAGGCGAGAACGCTAACCGTTACACCGCCCCTCTCGGTAAGAAAAAGCGGATTAAATTGCGATAAACCATCAGTAAAAAATAATGGACAGATTATTGACTTCGATGAACGTATCGTATAGAACTTCCGAGAAAGTACAAGAGACTTAGCCCTAAGACATCTGGTAAAATTTTATGTTCATTTTTTTTGCTGAAAATGAAGCGTACCTACTCCAAGTACTGCATGACCATAGCCGGCACCGCAGGCAAACCATGCTTTTCCAATACAATGCTCACTCCCAAAGCTCTGGATGTCATTCAGGTAGAATCTGTTAGATGAGTGATACAGTTCGTGGCTGTCATTCAGTTTGTGTCGGATTTCATTCCTCATCCAGTCGTCCAAATTTCTTTTACTTCTGGTTTTCCCGAAATCATTCCAGCTGAATGGCGGGATTATTCCTTCATAAGATCCATGAGCGACTTAAGAAAAATTGTGTTCCAATTTCAATGATCTCGATGTCGAATGTTCATAAAGCCGTTTTTTTTCCAAAAATGTATCCCATTTTTAGAGGTATCTGTCGGGGAACACTTATGTTTTATCGGTGGACAATCAATTATGAATTATCTGTGCACTCTGCTTCTAGTTAGCTTATAGTTATGTTGTTGTAGTCACAGAGTTTAATAAACAGTCAAAACACATTTGGTTACACGATTTAATATGCTACTATATCAACGCATTAGTTTGTAGGAACGAACTGTAATTTTTGGTATCACATTTTGTGGAAATAAGGGTGTCATAACGCAGAAACAGTGAAAAATTGTCATTCGTTTATCAGGAAGATGAACCTATTGAAACTTAATAGTAAAGAGGTGAATGAGTTTTCTATATGAACATTTTTGGTTATTTATACCATACTACTATTACTGCATGGAAAGATTTTCTAGATAAACTTGGCTACAAACGTTATGTATTATTAGTTCCTCAGTTAATTATCTCTTATGTGGAGTTGGGTTTAAACTGACATATGACAGTATTTACTTCATATGTACACCTGCGCAATAAGTCAAACAATACCTGAGTAATTGGCTTCTTCCTTTAACTTTCGACTAACATCAAATTATTTTATAAAAACATTTCGTATAATTGTCATATTGTGCACATGAAGATATTATAAAACCAACATCTCTTGTAATTGTTGGTACTATAAACCCATAACGAGTATTTTAAGAATCAAAACCCTCCTACGCGAAATATTCTTATGCACTGCGTAAAACAGTAATAATAATTGTAATAACTGTTGCTAAGTTTTTGGATAGCTACAATATTTATAAGTTTAATACAAAAAATGACTGGTCTACATTTCCACATGCATTTATCGAAAAGATTTTCGGCTTGACGTAAATATCCTCGGCAAAAAATCAGAGTGTAAAGTAATATTGCATCCATGATTCTGATATTTTGAGTTAATTTTCTTAATAAAAAATGAAGTTATTGGAAGAAATCATTTTTAATTTGGTAACTACTGCTTGTTTCAGATGCATCTAAAAACGGAAAAATTTATTAAAAATCTTAAACGAGAAGAAAATATTATCTCATTTTTCAAAAGGCAGAGCTGCAGAATTTCCTTAAAGTTTCTGCTACAAGTTCTGGGAACATTTCTATACTATATTAATACAAGGAACGATATTTCACTTACGTTTGTTATTTTGTTCCTTTATTAAAAAAAAAAAAAAAAAAAAAAAAAAAAAAAAAAAAAAAAAAGAAAAAAAAAAAAAAAGAAAAAGAAACAGGCAAATTAATTTAATTCGTTTCAACGCAGAATAGTTTTTGGTTGCTACATAGATTCTTCAGTAACGTTTATCCATCCCAATGTGTTCAATTCCTATTCAATTAGCTGAGTTCATTACTTCATTCATGAAACAACTTTCTGAGTTTTTTTTTCTTTGAGTTTAACAGCTCTAGAAAAATTTTCTTCCTGTAATTTTTTATTTTCACTTTTAATTTTACATTTGCTTTACGCTCGTATTCTTTCGTCATTTTCACAGACACGTGTTCCTAATTATACAGAAATAGATGTTTCACATTCATATGAGTACTGGAGATCAGCATTCGACTTCACTTCTATGAACGATGGGGACCCGTTGGAGCAGCTGGAAATGTTTTTTACTGCAACTGACGATATTTGTAACATACAAATGGAATCTCCACATATCAAAACACTATTGCAGTAAGTACTAAACTTATATATTTTGCTTACTACTAGGAAAGAGACATAAAATATTGCAGATGTCAAGTGTAAAGCAACTAATGAAGGATTACATATTTTGCAGGTCACGGGAGTCATTTGACGTTATGATACTGGAACGTCTAATGTATCCATGCTACTACGGATTAGCTCACAAAATAGGATCTCCACCTATGATCGGCTTCGTATCACTCGGTGTACTAGGAGTGACGCACAGTTCCTACGGAAATCCAAATAACCCCGCGTATAATCCAGATTTTATGATGCCTTACACTGACCACATGTCATTTTGGCAAAGATTATCTCACACATACTTTTACCTGCGGAACTTGCGATCATGGCATTTTAAAGTGTTACCAGCGAAACAAAAGTGCCAAGAGAAACATTTTGGCCCAAACCTGCCGCCGGTTATCCAGACTCACAGAAATTTCAGTCTGTTGTTGATAAACAACCACTTCAGTATGAACTACCCTCGACCATATTTGCCAAATATGGTGGAAATAACTGGATTACACATAGAAAAGACAAGGAAGCCTTTGCCAAAGGTAATTACTGCTATTTATTTTATGATCTGAATTAAATTTACTGATAAAAACCCATCAAACACAAAATTACAGATCCTTCAGCAATTTCTGGATGGAGCTGAAAACGGTTTCATATACTTTAGTCTGGGCACTAATGTTAAAAGCAGCACCTTGCCTGTGAAGATAAGGCGCGCCTTCCTGGAGGCGTTCTCTGAGCTGCCTCAGCGAGTGCTGTGGAAGTGGGAGGCGGACAGCCTGCCCGGACAACCAGACAACGTCATGGTGGCCAAGTGGCTGCCACAGCAGGACGTGCTCGGTGAGTGGAGTCTCCTCCATTGCAGTTCCAAACATTTCTACAGACTTCTTTGTCAGGCACTACTTAATACAGCGTATTTTCTTTCACCAGCACATCCGAAGATCAGTCTTTTCATCACCCAGGGTGGATTACAGAGTATGAACGAGGCTGGATATAATGCGGTTCCACTGGTAGTTATACCATTTTTTGGTGATCAGGTTCATAATGCAGCCAAAATGGCAGCTGCTGGCATTGCTTATAAACTGGAACTCGAGGACGTTACGAAAGAATCCGTTCTGAAAGCTATCAACACTGTTTTAGGAGATTCTAGGTACGTGGAGATAACTCATACTATTCTAAGACAGTGTTCGCTTTACAGATGTTCATGTAAAACAAGGACTCTGAAGTGTGGGAAAAGAAATGATACCACAAACAAATATATGTACGAACGTTCAGTCCATTTTATAATGTTATGAATAATATTTAGCTGATCATTTCTTATTTTACACAACTTGTGGTTCATTTCTTAAGCTTATAGAGAGTAATTAAAAGTACTCTAATGACTCTACTACACATTTATACAAAACTGATAGCCAGGTAGTAACGTATTGCAAATAACTTTGTATTTCGTTTCTTATAATTTACTTGTGTGTGGCTGGTTCCGTTTTGACCAAATTCCAAAACACTACTCCATACCCAACGGAGCAAATAAATTCTTAATTGAACAGTAATTTCATTGGGGTGCGATTTGAGTGCGGCTACACTTCCCATTGTTCTCTTAGTCGATTGCTCTTGTTAGTATCTACTGATTTCGTGTATGAAACATTGGTATTGATTAGTTATGATAAGGTTGTTTCGCGTCAAAATTGAAAATAATATTCAGCAGAATACCTTCCTATAATCGTTAAAATTCAAACTCGAAAAGCTGTAATATTTTTGTTTTGAATGAATAATCCAGTGATATTCATAAACTCCATGTGATGTAGATAAGCTACATATATCAATAGTAGTAGAATAGTATCAAATGTAGTTGACTCCGTACCCATTTGTATTGAGGTCGTAAGTGGTAAAGGCACCCGTTGCAGAGAAATGAGGGGCAACAGACAGTCTAAATTTTGTTAATTTCATTCGAAACGTTTAATTTTGTAGACAAATTTCTAGTGAGAAAAATTTCTAGTGAGCAAAAAAATTTTAGTACTGAAGAGAAAAGAAATGTACCAAAAATGATCCTATTGGATAGATTACTTGCAAAAAATAAAATAAAATAAATAAATATGCAACCAAGTATCAACGTGTATGATTCTGAGTAGACATCTTCGTGTCTTCAGGTGAAATTGAAATACTTTTGTTGTTATTTCATAGCTTGTCGACATTGATTAGAGAATCAGGGCGAGGCCCCGACAGTGCGGGTCAGTGCGCTGAGGCGCCGCATCCTGCATCGTGGAGGTACCACGCGGCCACGCATCCTAGGCAATCGCGTACCGGTTATCCTCACCTCAGTTTTTAGGGGGTTTTCCGCAACCATCAGGTGAAAGTCCGGACGGTCAACAATATCAGCCTCATAAACTACACATTTCACATGCAAACAGCACATTTATCAAACACAGAACATAGTTTAACATTTCGCAGACAGTTGGCAACATTTCATTTCCTATTTTAGTTGTAGTATGATCTGGCAGGAAATATAAAATGCTTGGCGTCAGCAAGGGCATGCGACCGTAAAACCAATACTCCAAATTTTACCATACCAACTCAACAAAGGCAGCTAACTCTTAATATTGGGAAAAGGTAGGCATAAGGAATGGGACATCCGTTATTCATGTTAAGTGTATTCCTGAAAATTGGTTAAGAGGATTCTAATAGCGTACATGATGTTATAAAGAAAATGTTTTAGTGTCAATGATTAAGATATAAGGAGACAAGAAATCATCTTTATTTTTACAATAAGTATTAAAAATACATTATTTCAATTGAACTTAAAGTAGAGCCGTTATCCCTGTGATGCACAACACCGATCACAGCGTGTTTTCCCGTGTATCTATTCTCTTTAGGACTTTGATGCAATCCTCTATCCCTTCCGATCTTGTCCTAACCTCTTCATCTCTACATATCCCTTACAACCCACTTCCTCAATTATCTGCTTCATACATGTATATTATAATCTCTGTCTTCCTCTACAGTTCTTACCATCGACTGTTCCCTCCAATAACAAATTAACCAATCCAGCATGTATCAAAATATGACCTACGACCCTGTCTCTTCTTTCTGTAAGCTTCTTCCACAAATTTCTTTCCTCACCCATTATTTCCAGAAACTCGTTAATTTCGCACTTTGTCTGTCCACTTAGTTTTCAGCTTTCTTCTGTAGCACCTCATTTCAAATGCTTTAATTTTCTTTCTTTCTGGTATTCCTAAACTCCATGTTTCGCTACCATAAAGTGCTGATCTCCACGCGTGGAGTTTTAAAAAGATCTTTCTAATTCCTAGCTCAATATTTGAAACTAAAATATTTCTCTTTTTCATGAAGGCTCTTTTTGCTAGTGCTATTCTCCTTTTAACATCATTCTGGCTTCGCCCATCGGTTGTAATTTTGCTTCCCAAGTAGCAGATTTCTCTTACTTCTCCAGTTGCATGCGAACATATTTTTATATTTAATCTACTGTGATTGATATCATTTCTGCTACATTTAATCACTTTTGCCCTTTGATTTATATTCAGTTCAAAATCATCCTTCAGTATTCTGTTGATGATACTCAGTAACTTCTCAGTATTCTCATCTCGTTCTGCTAACAGGACAATGTCATCAGCAAATCGTAGCATACTGATTTTTTCTCCCTAAACACTTACGCCACATAAAATGTTTTCTTTTATTTCCTTTATTGCTTCATCTACATACAAGTTGAATATTAACGGGGACAGACTACAACCTTGTCTCACGCCCTTTTTTACTGATGCATGTCTCTCATGGTTCTCTACTTTTATTACAGCCACTTGATTCTTATATAGTTTATAGAGTATTCTTCTATCTCGCTATTTTAGACCTGATTATTTAAAATTTTGAATAATTTGTCCCACCTATCAAAAGCTTTTTCTAAATCAACAAAGGCCAAAAAAGTATCTTTGTTTTTCTTGATCCGCCCTTCAATTATTAATCTTAAAGCCAGAATTGCTTCCCTCTTATTACGATTTTTCCTAAACCCAGACTGATCTTCACCTACTATCTCTTCTACTACCCTTTCCATTCTTCTATTGTTTTCTTCAGATTTTAAGTAATTCTTTTATTTCTCCTCACTCAGTGTTTTGGCGATAGTTTTATTCCACACAAGCATTAGTTATAGTATTATTTTCATTTCTAATACTACTATGATAAGTTTTTTCATTGGTGCAGAATGAACGCGCCATTTTTTTTTTCACCGCAAGATGGAGACATTGAATGTGACCGCCGAAATTTCGTGTGATAACCCTTTCTTAACTCAGCAAGTTACCCGAGAATGTTCTTATGAATGTTCCATGTTTCACGTATAATCCTGTTGAATCTTTTCGCTAGCCATTTCTACCTTCAAGAAACTTACAGAAAATAATTCAGTATATTAATATCTAATAGAAAATATGCAGGAATTTGTATCAAGAGATAATGTAATAAAGATCCATTCCGTTATTTAAAAGTTTCTTTCCACCAGGTTTTTTTTCAAAACTGTTAAAAATACTTGACGCCCGTTTCTAACTTTCCGAATTATGGAAATATTTTTTAACTTAATTGAGAACTGTCTTCAGTCAAAGAATTTGAAAATACAATATATTGTCCACATGCAATAAAAATAGTCATATGAATGTACAAGGTGTATATTTAATATGGGGCGTGAAAAGATATTGGTGAAAGAATTAAAGTAATACATGGAAGGGAAAAGATGAATAATTTACCACAAACGTTTAAAGAAGTTAAAGTTGAAATTTGAAAAAGGGCAAAAGTAGACGTGTGCAGGAAAGGGGGAAAAGTAGGTGTGTAGGGAAATTGCCACCGGAGCGTGTGCTCCATCGCAATTAAATTAAATTAAAACATAATTCTTCCGTTGGAGCTAATGTGACGAAAATTTTTAGTTTTTTGTGCCTCTACGATAAGTACCAGCTGAGTTCTTTTTTTATTTTTTTACATAATTGAGATATCAAATAAAAACATATATTTAACATTTGTTTCCAGTAATCCAGTTTTGCGATATTTAACTTTCTCGACAATTCCTGGATGAAATATTTCTTCCCTAACTGAATTTATCTAATTTATGCATTAGCTTATATCTTTTACCCGTAACTGAATAGTAGCAGTAAGTGAAAAAAATCTTGAAACGCCCTGAGAATATTTTCATTATCTTTCAAGAAAATTACAGTTTCATTTGAAAAATACAAAAGGAGAAATTCAATCAACATTGAAATTTAGTAAAGTAAGGCATTAATAATTTAGTAACGAATAATTGTATCATATGAATGAAATTTATCACGAAAATAATGTTGCCTGCATGACTACGCCAATTGCTCAGCTACTATAGCGCCTTTTCCTCAGAACAACAGCGTTACTACTACCCTAAAATAATACAAACGCGAGGGACAGCGTCGAGAACTTTGAGGTGACTTTCTTGAAAACGTTTGAGCGCCGCCTGTTAGCATTGCTCTACAGTATTACACGATATCTGAGAAAAGTTAATATCTGCAAAGTTTTTGATGGTTTACTTCCAAGTTGAACGTAATCTCGAAATTCATAATTTATTTATCAAGGGATGAATAAAGTTAAGCTAGATACTTTAATGTTCGCTAAAAGATATGAACTAAACAACTACTTCAAACAAACAAAAATAAAGAAATGTGTCTTTTGTAAATATGCTGGATCGCACCTTGCAAGTTTTAAATACTTTATCGCACGTTTTCCTCGATGGAACGTAAATCAACAATATTTTTGGTGTTTTAATTTATACGTTTATACTTTAATGCATTATGCACCACCCATAAACTCATTTTATCAAAGAAATTACCAAACCTTGATTTGTTTACAGCAGCATTTACCGACAAGTGACGTAACATAAGACGAGACGCAAGCTTTGGCACTTTAGAGAAAAAAAAATTATATAAGAATCAAAAATTTTGTCTTTATGTCTGTTTTTATTAGGATTTATGTTACAGTAGCCGTGTAGATAGAGTACTGACCAGTTTTATCAAATTAGCCACGTACCATATTGGCGTCCTGAAAAATGGCAGTCATAATAATGAATATAGACGGATTTTTGAGTAACGTTGCCATAATTCTCATAAACATACCGAGTTGTTGTTACTGCTGAAGGGATGAACCTCCTGAACTGTTTAATCGCGCAGTTGATTACAAAAGTCGTATTTGAAATATGTTGTGGCCATCTTGGCCGGCTTCAGATGGGCTTCGTGTAATTGACAGAACACAGTCGATAGAAATAATTTAGTATTGACGTAAATTAATTTTTGCTTTTAATTAAAAATTAGATGACACTTTCAATCAAAGTATGTGGTAATATATCTAATTAAGCTCATAAATATCATATTTGATCAATTCAGTTTATAATGGCCAGATATTTGGCAAACTATAGTGAGCTTATCTAATATTTCTCATGAGGTAGATTCGTTTTAATGCTTGGTGATTTCTTGCCTGTACGCAGTTACCGTGAGAACATGCGCCGCTTCTCTGCGGTGTTCCGCGAGCACCAGGAGGAGTCTCTGGACAAAGCCGTCTTGTGGATCGAGTACGTGATACGGCACAACGGAGCCCGGCACCTGCGCAGCGCGGCGCTAGACCTCTACTGGTGGCAGTACCTGCTGCTAGACGTGGTCGCCTTCCTGCTGGCGGTGGTGGGGGTTGCAGTGTTTACTGTCTATAAGATTTCGATATCAATGACGGCTAAACTCTTTCAAGCACTGAAACTCAAGACGTCATGAGTGAAACTAGTCATAATGAGCTCTATTCCAAAGATTTTAAAAAGCATGGTAGTGAAAACTATTACATTTGCATTTTAATCAGAAAATAATCGTTTTAGTTAAACCTGTCTCAGTAACTATGTAAGCATTGACTCTTCCAAAGGAAATTGCATGTTTTCTACTTTTTATTTAAAATATTTTAGTTTGACTATATTCTTTTACAGTTTCGATTGATGGAATTAGTATTACCTAATTCTTGATTGCCTTGCAGTAGCATACTTCCCATAAGATGATGTTTCTTCAACTTATATATATACGTCGTTCTTCACATTCAATAGATACTACTTACTTGATGAATGCTTAATTACGTTAGTAGTGGAAACTATTCTGTAAGGTGTGATTATTTGATACTTTTTTGGTTATCTTGCAGAAGTAGATTACATAGAGAAGTTTCACAGAAACGTTTATGCTCATACAAACTGAAGTATTTATCCGTTTTGCGTTTCAGTGTTAAGTTACCTATTACCGGACCTCGCACTTTCTAACTACAAAAAATTAGTTAACTATTTACATAGACAATGCTTTAAATCTTATTTCTATTGTCAAGGCAGGAGTATGTTATAGTTAATAACTCTATATTTTATTTTTAAGATTTTTTAAATCATAGCTGAAAGTCACATTTTTCTGGGAAATGGGAACAGAGGAGGAAAACGAAATGGAACATATTAGATAAACTTCATACAAATGTGTCCTTTGTAGAACATTGGTAAAAGTTACATCTTGGAACGATTTGTGTTGCCACAGGTGCCGAAAGTGAATGAGGAGTACATTTAATCTGAAATGGATATTTGTGAAAGAGATGTTACCAGATGACATTTATCAGAGTTTGTTGGCACAGTTAGGAGATGATTCACCATATTACAGCATAATAAAAATGTAAGCATACCAATTGGAGAGACGGTCAACAAGGAATGAATTTCATCCTCACAGTGCAGGCATTTATTCTAAAAAAAATGTGGCAGCGTACATGGGCTGGCAACAACAGACGGAAGCAGTTCGGTGAACAAAGGAGACATCAGTTATTTTAAAAACTATAATAGATCGAAATCTTTGAATTAGCGGGTATGGGAGAGGCTTCCGCCCGTTGGGTGCCGAAACTTTTAACAGTAAAACGAAAGGAAGTAAGGAGGCAGGCGTTCTTAAATAAGACTCTAGCCATTTTTTAAACCAACAGATTTTGTTGAATCAACTTACAACAGAATTAAAGCCGGTTATTGCGTGTTAGCATCCTCAGAAGAAGTCGAAGTTCGCTTCTTGTGCCTGTTTGGGATTATATTTCCAAGTATACTGAGAATATGTGAAACCACTGCTGTGGCTTATTACGAGAGCCTTGAGAAGTAGTTTAAGCAAATTTCAGGGAAAAGAAAATTGCAGTAAAAAATTAGTGTTTCATCCGGTTAATACTTCATATCGCAATTCCATGTTGGAATTCATAAATATTGGTTTCTTTGATTCACCACTCTTCACTCAAACTGTCTACATTCAGACTATTACAGAAAAAATTGTATAGTTACAAATTCAAGTCGTAGGATTTATAAATGTTTCCAACACATTTTTTGATAAACCTGAGATTTCCTTAGTCGTCCGTATGAAAGGAAGTGTGTGGGCCACAGGAGAGGTATGGCTTGAAAAATGTATATATACTTTCACTTCATGAGCATCAGACCATGAACTTGAGACACTTCCATTGTTTAGTGTCTGAAGCAAGAGAAGAGATAATTCTACTAAATTTATCATCAAATATTTTATTATTGGCCAATTTGTGGAAGACAAAGTCTTAGGGCATAAAATAGAAACCTTCAGTAAATGCTATATAATATTACTTAATAACAATAAGCAAACAAATTGCTGATGTATTTGGATGTTTGAACTTCATGTTTTATTTATTGTGGATGATTCAAATTTGTTGCTTGATTTACCGTTTCGCGATGAATGTAAAAATCAGTGTTATACTGTCTAAAGTGGAGTTAACTGGCTGAAAACAAAAACAAACTTTAAATCCTTGACCGTTTGGCACAATTTTTCACATTCTTGATTAGAACTAATATAAATTCAATCATGATGTTGTAGATAGAACAACAAATATTTAATATCTGGATGTTGTAGATCATTTTTCCCTCAATTGCTGATAATATTGGCGTAATTTATTTATTAAAAAAAAACAAATATTTAATCCATGTTTTATGCATTCCCTCCCCTGTAAAATTTAGCTACAGATACAAATGGAACGTGATTTCGATACCTAGTACTAGCGAAATATAACAAATCAACATAATAAATAAATAATTGTTAATATCTGACTTCTGTTTCAATATTATCGATTAAATAAAAATATCTAAAGTAGATGCAACTTCGTAAATCCCTAAGACATTTTTGTTAATCGTTTCAGCCTTAAATACAATAGTTTCTTAATCACTTATTTCAGACTTAAATATAGTAGTTTCGTATTCACTTATTTCCAAAAAATATTAAATTGGCAACTTCTTAGTAAAAATAATTTAATTATTTGTTTAAAGTATTTTTATCTACTTATTAATTACTTGATTGAAGAGTAAAGCTCTTATAAAAATTTAATAAAAACGTTAAAACTATAGTATAAACTTTATTAGACTACTTTATCAAATAAATTTAAGGTCAATTTAGAAGGTGCTAGAAGTATTTGGGAAAAATCATGACTGTAAAGTATGGCACCTGTCGCAAGTAAGTTGCGAATGGGTTGAGTTGTAGTTGGTGTAAGATGTGGTTTCATTGGGCATATAGGGGAGAGGAAACGTGGGAAGTAAATGAGGCTCTCCCGTGATTTTGTTCACTTTGTCTTAGAGATGAAAGGATGACGGAGATAGGTGAAACGATGAGCGAGTTGCGTGAAAGGATCAGGGTTCTTGAGGCTCGTCCGGCGCGGGCTCAGGCTGCGGAGTCACAGGATGTGGGGGCTGCGCTTGTCGACAATCATGCTATAGAGGCAGAAAGTAGAGACAGTAGGTTGGAGGAAGTAGAGAAGGATGGTTGGGAGCTGGTAACAGGTCGTAGGTGAAATATGGTTAATAGGATGAAGAATCCATACACATAAGATATTGTGGGAATAATTAGGTTTGACCTGTTGCCAGAGTCAGGTGGAGCAGAGTCTCATATAGATGTTTGAGTAGATAAGATGCAGCCAGGCATTTAGGAAAAAGGGCGTGCAAGGTAAGAACAGGAAAAAAAGGTTTCTGATAGTGGCTAGTAGCCATGGGAGAGGTGTAGGCCCTCTTCTGCAGGATCAGTTAGGTACAGGTTACCAGGTCACAAGTTTTTTCAAACCTAGAGCAACATTAGGTCAGGTAAAAGAGGATATAGGTTCACGTAGTAGGAGTTTCACATAGGACGATATGATAGTGATACTGGAAGGTGCGGGGAATAGTATTGATAGAAACGCGAGTTACAGTATAAAAAGTGACCTGAGGAAGGTGGTGAAGGAGGCGCAGCATACTAGGGTGCAACTGATGCAGGTCCTAAGTCGCCATGACAGGCCACAATTAAACTATGCTGTGAGGCGGGTAAGTGTGGAAACGGAAGTGCTACTTGGGAAAGGCATTAGTTCCGTCTTGAGGGTTGTACCTGTGAACACCATTGGTAGGTAGTGTTTCACTAGGCATGGCCTACAAGCAAATAGAAGGGCCCAGGGAGTACTTTCTGAGTTTTTAGCAGAAGCAGTAAGGGAGCCCATTTCAGTAATGATGGGGTTAGGAATGTTACTTTTTTTAGGATAGGGGCGGCTGGTGAAGGGATGGAAATAGATGATCAAAGTGATACTGATTGTAGATCCATGATGGGAAAAATCACAGGTGTTAAAGACATAGATGAAGTTGCTGAAACATTAACTGACTGGGGTTAAACTGCGAAGGAGGACGTTAATGCTGAAAATATAAAGCAAGTAATAAGGGCGTTATTGGTGAACTATAGAAGTATAATGAACAAAATAATCTAATTTGCAAACTTAATAGAAATACAAGAACCACAAGCAATAATTGAGGTAGAGAGTTGGTTAAAAGAAGAAGTACTAGTCAGTGAGGTTTTTCTTGATAGCTACAGAGTGTACCGCAGAGATAGAGGAGCAATTGGTGGAGAAGTTTTCATACTTGTTCACAAAAACTACAACAGTTCACTGGTGTTCATAGATCATGACCATGTGTTACTTGGGATAGATTTCCAGAGTTATAAAAAAAATCAGGGTGTTGGATGCTTACTGGAGTGGAAGAATGACAGATGATGATGAGGCTCTTGGGGAGAAATTAAATTCATACTCAGATTTCAGAGGTGAGAATATAATAGTCATTATTGATGGGATTTAAATTTGCCAGATATAAACTGGGGAGGAAACAAGATTAATAACACAAGGGAACAGAGGCTTGCAAATACCTTAATAAGAGAAGGAGGATTTAAACAAGTGGTAGAGCAGAACACTAGGGGACAAAATTTTCTAGATATATTCCTAATAAATCCCGATGACAACCTTGTAGGGTGTCAAGTAACCAAAGGAATAAGTGACATTAAGCAGTTCTGATGGATATTAGACGATTCAGTTAACCAGCAGCCAAAATTGAAGGGGGAAATAGGTACAATTATAAAAAGGCAAGGATTAAAAATTTGAAGAGATATTTCAGAGAACGTTTCAGCAAATGGAAGGAAGGCACAAGTACAGTAGAGTCAAGGTGATAAAATAATATAAGCTAGTAAGAAAGGGGGGAGAAAAATTTATTCAAAAGCAGAAAATAAAGAGAAGTAGAGAACTTGTGTACTATAATATGGAAATGAGGCGGTTAAAGAGGTCGGTAAGAAGAGAACATAACAGAGTTAAAAGACAGCAGGGAATATTTAAAAAAACTAAACAAGGACTTAATAATAGCAAAGAAAGTGGCTAAAGATAGGTTTATGAAGAGTATTTTCAGTGCAGGAGTACTATTGACCGAAGCATCGAGAAATGTCTATGGCTATGTTAGAAATCTGAGGGGAAGGAAGGGTGTTGAGACACTTATAGATAAGAATGGAGAAGAAGTTACTGAAGATTTCAAAAAGGCAGATATTTTAAGCAACTAGTTTAGTGAGATCATTAGGAACAATGAATGAGATAGAGGAGGGTCTAATTCGAAGAACGAACTTAAAACACACAATTAGTAATGAAGATACCAAAAAATTTAATATTCATTCTGAGGATATTATGAAGGAAATAAGAAAACGGAAGAAAAAAAAAACATAAAAGGGCTGGTGTATTATTACAGATATCTTAAGGATAGCGATATGTGACATTGTACCTTATCTTGAAATATTATTTAAATTGAACCTGGATACTTGCTGCTTACCACAGGACTGGAAAAGTGCGATAGTAGTACCGGTACATAAAGGAGAGGTGAGAAATAGAGTCGAAAAGTCGATCAGTTTGACATCAGTGGTAGGTAAATTAATGGAGAGATTGATATGCAACCATATCAGAAATATATTTGAGGAGTGTAAGTGGATTTCAAGTAGGCAACTTGGCTTTAGGCAAGGATATTCATACGAATCTCAGTTGGTGGGATATATGCAAGATATTTCAGATGAAATTTAGTAGGTAGGCCAAATTGATAGTGTAGCACTAGCACTTTCTAAGGCTTTTGACAGAGTGAGCCACAAAATGGCAGTAAATAAGGTAAAAACTATTGGAGTGGATGAGAAAGTGATTTGCTAGGTAGAAGAATTTTTAAAAGGTAGAAAACAGAAAGGTAGGGTAGGAAATGCAGTATCAAAAAAAGTGGAAGTAAGAATGGGAGTGCCACAGGGTAGGGTATGGGGACCATTCCTATTCATTATTCGAATGAATAATCGTGTCGATTGTTTCTTGCCAGAAATTAGATTGTTTGAAAATGATACAATGCTATATACAAGGATAAAAACGGTAGAGGACTGTAAACAGTTGCAGGGTGATCTGGACAGGATATCTAGTTGGGTTGGTAAACATGGGATGGAGATAAATGTAAAGAAGAGTCAGCTTATTAGCTACACAAATAAAAAAAACTAAAGGTTCATTGTGATTGTAAGGTGGGGCAATAATTGTTTGTTGAAGACTTGAAATGAAAATATCTTGGCATTACATCTGACAAAAAGCTTAACTGAGCAGGACACATTGGTCAGGTAGTAGGAAAAGGTTACCAAATTCTGTACTTGTTGGAGAGAGTGATGAGAGGATGTACGTGAGAAGTAAAGGTATTGGTTTAGAATACTGTGGTCAGACCTTTGCTGAAATATGGTAGTGTAGTATGTTTCCCACATTTTGAGAATCAAATACAGGAGTTGGTGCAAAAAGGGTTGCTAGATTGGTTTCTGGAAATTACCGCAGAATTCAATCAGTTACATATATGATAAAAGAGCTCGAGATGGATTCTTTGCAAGACAGGAGGAGGGTGACGAGGATCATGGGAGTGTACAAGTCTTATATTGGTGATGAGGCATGGATAGATATTGGTGTAAGAATTAAAAGTATTGCACGGAAGGGAAAAGATGACCATGACCACAAGCTGGCAGTCGATTTCAGGCACAAAGGTGAAGGAAGATTCTCTTTTGGGGGTAAGGATGTCAGGGAGTGGAATAAGTTACCAAGAGAAATGATTAATAATTTACCAAAAACGTTAAAAGAATTTAAAATTAAAATTTGTAGAGGGCAAATGTAGGTTGGTGCGGGGATGGGGGAAAATGGGTGCGCTCCATTGCAATTTTTTTAAGTATTAAATGGACGCCGAGGGCAAAAAATCTAAATCAGGACTTCTGAGACGCTAAAGAGCTTTGTAAGTTAAATATGGAAACGCAAATGTGGTATACTAATCTGTGAACTTCCGGTGGTCTGTACCATTGTGTTTACATGTACTGTAATCAGGGGTGCCGGATTTTTGAAAACCTCCTGGATGCACTTCTTTTTTTTTTTTTTTTTTTTTTTTTAATTGCGTACGAAGTGTGTAAACTGATTTTGATTGGACCTTTACTGACGGGTTGCTGATATGACATCTGACAGGGAGTAATATAGGTCACTTTTTATTCTCAAAATATTTAAGGTTAGGCAAAAAAAAAAAAAAAAAAAAAAAAAAAAAAAAAAAAAAAAAAAACTTGACAAATACGAAGTCGTGGGAACCAGCAAGTCTTGCTTAATCGTGAAAATCTCATCTAAACTGCAGAGTATGACAAAGATTTTCCATTTTCTAAATTTATTCCATACCAAGAACCTACTAGATTTCATGAAAATTGGTTCAGTGTTCATGACGTGATTGTGGAACAAACTAACAGATTTTCAAATTATAATATCAGTTGATAGATACTAAAGATTTTTGTACTGCTAGAAGAATTCATAATTTTGATATTGCATTTGATTTCTATTCGTAAGGATTGCTATCGGGAATGCAGTGGATCCGTAATATGGAGGTACGGAGAAGAAGGGGAGAAAAGAGGGTACAAAATGATGGGTTGAACAATAATGAATGGATACCTATCATAATCATAAAAACATAAAAATGAAACCATTATATAATGTGTAACACAATTTTTACTAGCAGGATATTTATTAATAACTACTTAATGTACAAAATTGTACTACGAATTGTAAAATCAACAAATCAAAATTAATAATCCTTTCTAAGAAGTAGAATCTGTATCATAACATAATATAATATTTGCCAATTCAAACGTATAATGTAGAAGAACAGCTGTCTTTATAAATATATCAGCGATTTCATGAAGATCCAAATTATCCGCTATTTTTCAGTTTACCTGCAGTACGATGTGATCATTCAGTCTTTGCTTAGTACTCCTTAAATAAGTTTTTTCTCTTCGTAATGCTGCTGGTGACAAAAGTTTAACACTGAAAAATCCTGTGATCGCGGCTGAAAAAATCGGATGTAATTTGAATGTTCTCCTCGTGGCCTCCAGTTATTAAAAAACGAAGCATCTTTACGAAGGTGTTTCTAGCTGTTTTTATACCTTCATGGTTTTTTATATATAAGAAGCAGTGTGAACATGACTATTTAAACCGTTCTAAAGCAGTTTGAGTGAATGACTTAATAGACTCATCATCTCTTGATGATTTTATCAACGCAGAAACGCTATGAGACATTGTTACTTCACAGATTTGGCAAAACACGTTATCTCTATCATATAAAAGCCATCGAAAAATTGTTTGCCACATACTTTGAAAAGTTCAGCTTCTCTTCAACTGAAATTTCAGAAATAAAATTTTTCTGGTTGGATTTGTTGAACTGTACTTAGCTGAGAAGATTTAGTAGTGGAGGGTTTTTCAGGTTTTGGTAATTTACGATTTCGAACGACGAATTTATCCGTCGAAACTAATAATTTTCCGAAATAAACTCGATAACAAAACGTGAGGTGTGCTCTGAAATCAATTGCTTTATTTACCGGCTCGAATGCTTGGCATGGTGGTGTGCGTGCTCTTCACAAATCACACCTACACTTACCGCACACTAGGTGGTTTTAATTATGGCTTAACGTACTATTTACTTTCTCCTTGGGCATGACGCCCATTCCCGCACGCTCGCATGGTAAGAAGGCGCGATCTCGTTCAGACTCTTTGACTTGCAAGCAGCGTGTGATATAGGTAACACAGGTATTAATCAAAAGCCGATTACTGGTTAGTTTTGACGTCTACGTTCATGGGTGCTCCGCACCCACTATTGCCCTCTCGTGGGTGCTAGAGCAGAGCCCCCGAGCACCTACAGAATCAGCGCAACTGACCATAATCGCTACAAGGTTTGTTAACAACAGAATTACGGCAGTTAATTGTGTCTATCCATGTTCGGCGATTTCGGTAAACAAATAAGGATCTCAGTTATCACGTTTTTCCCAAAGAAAAAGACTGGCGATAGTAGTGGATTAATACAACTGCGGCATGGAAAAACCCCTTCAAAGTGGACCTGAGAGTGTAGTCGTCATTTTTAACCGACTTCAAAAAAGGAGGAGGTTCTCAATTCGTCTGAATTTTTTTTGGATGCATGTTCAGCGATATCTTCGCCAATTTTGAACCGATTTAAATGAAATTTTTATAGTGGATAGAGTATACCTCCAAAGTGGTCCCATATGAATTTCATTGAGAAACCACCCCTTCTACCCCTTTACACGCCTTAACTTTTATACAAACCCACACTTTTTATCCCATTTTGATGGAACTTTGAAAATGTATAGTAAAAAATAAACAGGAAAATACTGTCAACTTTTGGTTTGAAAAAACCGAACCCCTCTCCCCCTATCCACCCCTTAATTTTTGCCAATGTTCTTTATACAAAGCTAAAGTCGACACCATTTAACTAATCGCCATTAAAGTTGTCATATACATGTAATTTTTCATCGAAAAGGTTTCTGACCAAAAACAATAAAAAAACACCCCTCTCTCTCTTTACACCCCTTAATTTTTATACAAACCCACATTTTTTATCCGATTTCAATGGAACTTTGGACATGTATAGTCAAAAATAAAGAGAAAAATGCTGTCAACATTTGATTTGAAAAAAACTGAACCCCTCTCACCCTATCCACCCCTTAATTTTTGCCAATTTTATTTATACAAAACTGTAGTCGACATCATTTAACTGATCTCCATTAAAGTTGTCATATACATGCAATATTTCATGGACTAGGTTTCTGACAAAAAAAAATTAAAAAAACAGCCACCCCATCTTCCCCTTTAGACCCCTTAATTTTATAGAAACCTATATTTCAAACAAACAGTAAAATCTTGTCAACATTTCGTCTGCCAAAGCTCAATCCCTCTCCCTCCTACCAACCCCTTAATTTTTGTCACTTTTTCTTTAAAATAAAAAGCTACAGTCGCCACCGTTTGACCTATTACCATGAAAGTTGGCGCTTATATGTATTTTTTCACGAGGAAGGTTTCTGATCAAAAAATCAAAAAACCACCCCCACTCCCCATTAAACCGTTTAACTTTTATACAAACCCAGAGTTTTTATCCAGTTTAGATAAAACTTATCACACTTTTACTGTAAAAAAAAAGAGAAAAATAATGTCAGCTTTGGGTTTGCAAAAACTAAACCCTTTTCCTCGTTTCCGCCCCTTGACTTTTGTCAATTTTCCTTTTGACAAGCTATAGTTGACACCATTTGACCGATCGGTATGAAAGTTGTCACATATATGTATTTTTTTTATAGAGAAGATTTCTGACCAAAAAATAAAAAAACTGCCCTAGCTCCCCTTTTACATCCCTTAATGTTTGTACAAACCCACATTTTAATCCGATTTCAGTGGAACTTCGCATGTGTATACTTTAAAGCAAATAGAAAAAGAAACATACTAGTCACATTACATTGACAAAAACACAAACCCTATTCCCCTTTCTACCCCTTTAAATACTGTCAATGTTCATTATATAAAGTTACCGTTTATTTCTGATTTTGAAGGAAATATGCACATGTATACTTCAAAACAAACAGAAAAATACTGTCTGCATTTGATTTAGAGAAGTCAAACCTCTCTTCCCCTTTTCACCGCTTTAATCTACACAAAGCACAGTTTCTATCTGATTCTGAAGAAAATTTGCACATGTATACTTTAAAAAATACGTAACAATTGTGTTTAAATTAAGTTTCAGAAGCCCAACCCCTCTTCCCTTTTACCCCCATCCCTCCTAATTTCCAATGTTCTTTATAGATACTTGCCGTTTTCATCAGATTTAGATGGAACACTGCAAATGTATACTTAGGAACAAAGAGAAACATTCTGTTTACAAAACCTAACCGCTCACTCCCTTACCCCATTTAATTTTTGTAAATGTTCTTTACACAAAGCTACAGTTTTTATCTGCTTTCGATGGAACTTTGCACATGTATACTTTAAAACAAAGATAAAAATGCTGTCCACACTACCTTAGCAAAAACCAAACTACTCTTCACCTCCACTCCCCTTAATTATTTTTTTATACATACCTAAAAATTATATATGATATCAATAGAAATTTACAAACGTATACTTTAAATCAATCATAAAAGACAGTACATTTGGTATACAGAAGCCCAATACCTCTTCTCCTTTACCCCCATCGTTTATAATTTCCAATATTCTTAAAAAAAAAAAAACATAGTTTTAATTACCGTCAAAATCAATTAAGCTATTTTTAAGTCAGAATATATATAAAATGTATGTGTCCTAATGTCTCAACATGTACTTCAGATTTCAACTTGGACCCCGAGCTTTTACGTTGTGAAAACTAATTAAATATCTATATTTTCTGTGTGATGCCGGAACAAAGTGATATATTCCAGAGACAGATTTGTGTATTTGGTATATATTAATGTCCAGATGTTAGATGTTTCGATTATCGAGCATCAGCTTTGACAGATGTTATGATTAGATCGAAACACAGCCTGGACCAAAATGTAAACTGTCATTCCTTAACACAGCTTTCAATTCACCCCATTCTGAAAGTTGTTGTAAAGACAGATATTTTTTTTAAAAATGCATTTGCTTTAACCACTGAGCTACCAGGAAGTTCGCAAAATGAGAACTGCTGTGATATATTTAAACACAAATTAACTATAATACCACTATAAATTTAAAAATAAAATAATTGTTTAAAAAACATAAAAACCGCCTTCAAAAAAGGGCACTACAAATTTTAAAATAACGTTATACCTTGCTTAGAAGAAAGTAAATCAAAATTGACAATATTTTACATTACTGTTATTTAAATTTTTACATTATTTAGTTATTTTTGGAGTCGGTGCCAGCCAAAGCAAGAAAAACAAAAAGATAAAAAAATGATAAATAACAATAATACATAAAAAAACATGTTACTACTTACTTACAAATAATTCTAGAAACATTTTTCAACAAACCTGAAACATACAGATACACCGATATTATACTAACTATAAAGTGTTTAATGCATGATGCAGCTACCAACTGACACTATAGCGCCAGAGATATGCCTGGATGACCAACGAGGCCGAGCCACAGATAACATACCGTAAATTTGTTTCCCTAAGCTGTCTCCCGCAGTAAAACTATCTTCCTCACGACATGCTGTAAAATATTTGGAATTTTTGTTCGTACTCTAACACCAAATAAAGTTCAGTAATTCGATCTGCGGATTTGACAGCTGGCACCGACTCCAAAAATAACTAATTAATGTAAAAATTTAAATAACAGTAATGTAAAATATTGTCAATTTTGATTTACTTTCTTCTAAGCAAGGTATAACGTTATTTTAAAATTTGTAGTGCCCTTTTTTGAAGGCGATTTTTATGTTTTTTAAACAATTATTTTATGCTGAATCATATTTCAATTCATCGCTTGACAGCTGTGGTAAATGGTTGGTTCATTTTCATGTTTTGAATTAAGAGTATGAAGTGACTGTTCAACCTCGTCTGCGCCTCTGCTAGTAATCAATTTTTTTATGTTGTAATTGTGCTTAGATTACGGCAACATAACCTTGAATTGCTGTAAATTGTTTACCTTTTTATGCTACGTTCTGTGACATAATTAACCTTTAAGAATACTTTAGATAGACTGAAAATCTATTTAACTGACAAAAAAGTATTAAATAGATTGGTCAAGGTAATTGATTAGCCACTACTTTTTTTAGACGTAAGCGATGACAAAGTATGTTGCAGTTAAGATTTTTCTTGGATGTTGAACAATTCAAAATGTGAACAATATTATGAAACATCGAACATTTATTTTTAGGGTTGGCAATAAACTCGTTAAACCAATCTTGTGGAATTTAGCACACAGAAGAACAAGATCAACTTCAAAAAATGTCTGATTGATGATCAGGAGTTCTTTTCTCCAATATGACCAGTAAATGCAACCCAAAAACTCTTCTAAAAACAGTTATAAAAACACTGTTGCTTTAAATTAGACATTTATAGTTTTAAAATGATTTCAAGCGGTTCAAATAAAAAGGAGCGAAACGTCGACAAGAGGTTCAAGTTAAACAGTACTTTTAAAGCTGAATTTTCTTCGATATTTTGAATTCTTACCCGTTAATCAATATTGAACTTCGACAGATTACGTGCTCCGCCTTTAAAAAGAAACTCCTTCGCTGTTAAGTTCTTGTAGACACACACTATCATATACAAAAACAAACGCAGTGTCCAACCGGAAGTTAACAATACCACACTTTGCGTGGTGGCGTTACAGATGGCGAAAAGATAAACTAATAACTTACATACCTCTAAACTGTGTCTCTGATAACTGGAGCACGTAAATGTTAGACATAAGTGTTCTTCAACTAGTGCTCTTTGGACCGACGCCCGGCAAAGCCGGTTCGCGAGAAATTTCATCCCATCCGTGCAGCGGTTGCGTGGTTTGAAAGCTAAAGCGTTAAGTGGAGTGTGGAACGCAGCAAGCGACCCGAGCACGTGTGAAGTGATCGCCTTACAAATACAAGTTTTGCGTCTGATTCCATATCGTAGACATATCCAAAAATTATTCCTTATAGCTAGTGCTTTACTATTGTGTAATATTGTGTTGCCTTATTTCGAAATACAAGTTATTTCTTTCCAAAAACACCATAGAAATCAAATTGCAAATCGTTTTTCTTTGTTAGTATATGCAAGTATTGTAACCGGGAAAGACGTGTGACAAGTGCTACTATTGAAGTCTACTAGAAACAAAGGAAAACAAGTGTGTTTATACTTCAGATTGTACAGTACAACCAAAAAGAAACATAAACACAAAACGAATCATTATTCACTTATTAAAATGTTGCTATAAAACATTTACATGCTCATCATATTGATTCCAAGTTTTGATGTTTAACTGATTTGTATTGTTTTGTTATATGACCAGATAAAAATTTCGAATATCCAACTAAAATTTATTTAGCTTTTGATTCATGCATGACATTTGTGGAAATGGAATTAAAAATGTATGACTTCTAATATCAGTTTGTTCCATCAAAAGTATATTTCAGTTTCTCTCTGAATAGAGAAATTGATAAAATTGTTTACTGTGGGGGATGTGTCAGTAAAGTTAAGGTCTCTCATGCTAATTTAAACTTCAACATTTTACACTTTCTGACATCGACATATAGGTGAGAGCTGTTAAGACGACGGGCAATATTTCAATGCAAGTTGCACAGGGCATGAACAAATATATAGGCCTACATTCTGCGAATCAACTTGATGACATAACTAAACTGTATAAATTTGCCACCTCACTTTGCTGATGCAGTATAGTGAAAATAACCTTGATTTACATACACGAAACACTTGTTGGGAAAGATTTAATGTTTCTAGTCAGAATCTTAAAGCACGAGGTACCGACGGAAGCAAATGCATATGAGTGATAGGACGATGATAGGAGAATGATTGCATTTCGCTTGGTGGTTGTTGCGAAAATATGTGAACTCACGAAATGAATGATCCATAGGAAATACACTGCCAACCAGTCAGTTAGTCACTGAATGACCACTATAAATGTAATAGTATTCGCTTCAGATCGCCGACGGGAATTTCAACACAGTCTCAGCTACTAAAAGTATCCTTTTAACAGTGTGTGTGTCTCATTGTCTTCAAGTGGAGCTCACCTATTTACACCTTACCTGGTTAGCATAACGTGACTACTGCACTATATCATTTGCCCTTAGTCGGTGAAATCTTCAAAATTTCCTCCGCTACTTCTTACAAGTCAGAAAGGATCTCGAAACAAATAAATAAAAAAATAAAAAATAAAAAATACTCGAATTGTCAGAGATAATTTTCCACCACTTAACGTTTATCACACATTTTTTTACTATTATTATTATTATGCAGACTCACTAACCAATGTAATAATATATATATTTGCAATGTTGTTGAAGGCCATTTTTCCCGCAGTTGCTGAGTAAATTAATTCATAAAATAACGCCAATACAACTGTATAATGTAGGTTTATTGCCGTACGCGTTTCGCCTCTCCTCGAGGCATCATCAGCGACGAATCTATTGTAACATTTACATTTTATTTACAAACTTATTTGACATAACGCTAAATTGATATATTTTCTTATTATTTACACTTACTATTTACATTAGTGGATTTCAGGATAGTAACCACCCATCTTTGCTTTCTCTCCAAAGCATGTTTCCGTTACAGCCATTTGTCTTTGCTCTTCTGTACCCGATATAAACATTGCGTCTTCTTCAATTCGCTTGTTTTCGGTGGCCATCTTATTTTCTTACTGTTAAAACCAGATACAAAGATCACATGAGGGCACTAAAGTACAGCAACCACTCCACATTCGCCGAACATCTAATAGAAAACGATCACTTACCAACAGACATTAACAAAGACATGCAAATACTCACAATAAACAATTACAGACACAATACCCTCACTCTACAAGAAAACTACCATATACAAAAAGCAATAAAAAATGGCAAGCAGGTACTGAATGACCACATAAATTTAACAAACCAAACACTGTTCAAACTGGTAAACATACAATAACCCTACAGTAAAGAAATAAACCTAACAAATACATGCACTCACACACTTACATAAAATTAGATAAAATCTCCCACGCAATTTCAAATCTGGTGCCGTCAGCGCATCACCGCCTTTGACAGTAAGAAAATAAGATGGCCACCGAAAACAAGCGAATTGAAGAAGACGCAATGTTTATATCGGGTACAGAAGAGCAAAGACAAATGGCTGTAACGGAAACATGCTTTGGAGAGAAAGCAAAGATGGGTGGTTACTATCCTGAAATCCACTAATGTAAATAGTAAGTGTAAATAATAAGAAAATATATCAATTTAGCGTTATGTCAAATAAGTTTGTAAATAAAATGTAAATGTTACAATAGATTCGTCGCTGATGATGCCTCGAGGAGAGGCGAAACGCGTACGGCAATAAACCTACATTATACAGTTGTATTGGCGTTATTTTATGAATTAATATATATATTTCTCTCATACGATTCCACCACAACAGTATTTACCTGGTAATTATTTCTTCGTGATATCACAGTTCTATGTTATTTTCTGTTATGTTCGCAAATCCTAATGTTTTATGAATTTCCCCTAATCGTACTTAACATCTTCTTGTATTTGCACGTACATGGCGAAAAAGTGGGTAAAATTGTTTCGAATTAATAAAACTCCTGCTAGTTATTCCCAATGATTTGCATATACGAATACCACACACGTACTACAGAGGTTTTAGGCTTCACCTAATCCAAGTAGCGCTGACTAATTATCTCGGTACATTCGCATTCGTAACTGACTAACGGCCTCTCTAGTTCTCACTAATACGGCAATGGCTACGACGAACTAACCTAACTTGGAGTGACTACGTAAAAGGAAGCTACAATAAAAATTTACTGCGAACATCAGAACAAAAAATTCACTAAGTTATATTTATATTTGGGATAAGTAAGGGGTCCTTATCGCTAGTCCAGTAATCAAAAGACAGTTATTACTGAACACTATTTTAATGTACAATCGTAGTGCTAAAGAAATTTACTGAATACAGATCGTTAACATAGGAGCCATAACTAGTACAATTTCATGACCAAAACATATGACTATAATCTGTGCGGATAAGTCAGTAGGTTAGTCCATAAAGTGTCACGGCAAACGACGCGCAACACAGGGCACATGCGCATCAGAATGTCTGAGAAAACACGAAAAACTCGGGCATAACACCGCCGTAAGCAACGTATTGCGTTGAACAGAGGTCGACTGCTGTTTGTTAATGTGAATGGGCCTAGGGACGCTTTTTGATGTCACGGTTGCAGTGGTCGCCGGTGTATTTATTTATTTATTTATCAATCTTGTTTCATGGATCTCTGCTGAGGAAGGACCTTTGGGAAATGAAACATGTCATGCTTAATACACATACATACAATATGAGCCATAATCATAGTAAAACCAAGTATATGTTCCAAACACAAATAAAGAGAATAACAATAAACATTAATTTTTACAACTGAATTTTTCAAAAGTCATATTGAATACAATTAATTAATTTGTTCAAATTCTTGAATGGAATAGAAGGAGTTGCCAGTAAAATAATCTCTCAGTTTTTCTTTAAATATATCTTTATTATCTTCAAACTGTTTTATACTCTTGGGAAGTTTATTAAACAGATGTATACCTGAATAATTAACTCCTCTTTGTACTAATGAAAGAGATGTTTGTGTTTTGTGCAAGTTATTTCTGTTTCTTGTATTGAAATTGTGTACCTGTGAATTAGAAGTTAACAGGTTAAAATGATCTATGACAAAGCACATGAGAGAAAATATATACTGAGAAGTCATTGTAAGAATATTGAGGTTTTTAAAAAGTTGTCTGCAAGAAGTTCTTGGTTGTACCCTACACAACATCCTAATAGCTCTTTTCTGTGCTATGAAAACTTTTTTACTTTGTGAAGAGTTTCCCCAAAAAATTATGCTATATGACATCACTGAATGAAAATATGAGGAGTACACCTGTTTCGTTAATTCTATATCTGCTGTTAGAAAAAGTGTTCGTATTGCAAAGGTAGTACTACTTAACTTCTTCAATAGTGAAGTGATATGTTCATGCCAGATATGTAGATCCAGTGTTCTAGCTTGATCCGTGTGATGTGCCACGGAGGGCAAGCTAAAGTACTGGACTTCAGTTGTTTAACACCATACCCAGAGATATGCTGCACACAAATCAAACGGCTTTAACGCTGGCACTGGCGGAGGCGTTATGGCCCTGTCGAAGCCAACATGTAGTACACAAATTGCGGGGCTATCTGAAAGGCATAGCCAAGTATCGGGCTTCTTCAGTTAAAAGAAATGAAGTAAAACCAACTCGAATCAATGATTCAGAGACCACTACTAATGCGAAGCACTAGCGGATTAAAGCTCATATTCATAATGTTCATGATTTTTGGAAGAGCAACGCATCACTGAATACAATGTAAACTACGGAAGACTCGTGAAGTGTATGAAAATTTGTCGCCAAAGTTACGAATAAACATTCTTGAAAATATGTTAAAAAAAGGTCATATTTTGAACATTTGGAGTGCTATTTAAAAGTTAAAAATATTCACATGACTTAAAAATATTGGTAATACAACATTGGATGACGACAAGTGATTATGGCTTATTGTTGCATATATACATATATATAAATATACATCGTACCCAAAATTCAAAGAATTGTTTTGAAAGGTGTTCTGAGGACAATCATCTCAGACCTCGTTAAAATTAAAATTACTTCATGGAAATTCTTCTGCGAACTGTTCGGATTCAGTAGATTATTACGCAGATCAACTCTCAACATCGTAAAAATTCTTAGATTAGGGGTTCTCAAACTTTTTCTTACCACACCCGCCTTCCATCAATGAAAAGTTTTCACACCCCCAGCCAAAATTTTATTATTACGAATGTAAGTTCCTACTTCTCAGAGGAAACTCGCTAAGTATGTGATGTTAGAATAAAGGTTTTCAGCTCTAGGCAGTGAATGAGACATAGTACTGCCGATGATGTAGAGGTCCACGCGGCCGGCGAAGCGACCTCGCACCGAAGCGTGGTGGGTGAACGGTTAACGTTCTGGCCTCGTATTCGGGGGGACGCGGGTTCGAATCCCCCTCCGGGCATCCAGATTTGGGTTTTCATGGTTTTCCCAAATCATTCTAGGCAAATGCCGGGATGCTTCCTTCAAAAAGGCAATGGCTGAATTCCTTCCCGTTCCTTGTTCCCCAGTTCCATCCCGCGTCTAATGAACTTAACCGTCGACGAGGCGCAAAGCAATTATTAAAAAAAAAGCTACCTCGCATCCGGCCCAATTCCCCCCCCCCCCCCCCCGCTTTCCGAACCTGTATCTTAGATCATCCAGTGGACGATAAAGATATGTGCGAGGTCTAACATTTTCCGCGCTGTATCTAGCATTTGCTAAGCCCCGTGTATATTAACACCCAAGAGCAGTTCCTGACAACGCTAAGAATGGCAGAGTGGGGATGAAAACTTAAGTTGTAATCCAAATGAGAATGTAAAACAAGATTTACGAAAGATTTGTAGTCGAGCAAGAGAGGCCGCGGACAACTTAACAACAACAGAGGATTTAAAGTCTCTGACTGGGTTAAAAACGGGAAATACAACAAAGTTGATACTTTAATGCAAGGGTCTCCAAAGTGGTCGATATCGACCCCTTGGGGTTGATTAATACAGAGGGGTCGAAAGGGGGGTCGATTAATACTAAAGAGGACCAATTAAACTGTACATGAAAAAATAGGACCTAAAAGTCAGGTCTGTAAATAAAGGTAAAGCTCATCCTCTCAATTCTCTTCTGTTTGCGAAGTCACGTGCAGTAAATGAAACTTTAAACCAATTACTTTTGCTCACTGAGGTAAGGTGGTTGTCAAGAGGTGATAGTTGCAGTATTGAGAGTTGAAGACTGCTTTAGGAAGGTGGATCCATCGCTTTGTGACAAGTTAAAACAGTAGTATCTCTTTGGCAGGTCTTTATTAGAAATTTATTCCATCTGCCCAAGGTTTTGTTCCTATTTTTTTAGATTAAAATAATAGTGGAAAGTATCTCGTTTTTCTGTCAATTTTATTGGGTGGATTTTATAAAAAAAAAAAATTTATTATTTCGTTGAGTTGTTATGCAGGCATCCTTATTGCTTAGCATCAGAAATACCATTATGATTTAATGTTTTTATTAAATACTTGTGGGGGTTGATAAGAAGGCAAATATAGTATCAAGGAGTCGACGGGGTAAAAAGTTTGGGGACCTCCGCTTTAATGTAACTTGGAGAGGGCGAAAATCTGTTTCTAACGTAAGCGAGTCCAGGTAAAGACAAAGGTCGGATTCAAATATGTGAATTCCATTTTCCTTTAGAGACAACGGCCTGACAAACAATTCTGGAACAACCTTTTCGCCTAGGTAATAGGTTTATGTACTGTCGCAAACAGAATGGAAGGGGGGACGTGATAACAATACGGAACAATATCCCCATTCGTAAGTGTATATTTACAATAATCTATATATACTCATTTTTCCACAAGATGTGATTTGAGTTCCAATCCAGATAGCTTATTCCGCAAAATTCAGGTAAAGTGAAAAAATCTCATTCCAGTTTTCAGAGTTAAACAGCATAAGACAAAAAAACAGTCACGTGATCTTACCAACTTGCATTGATTTTTTCTTATTACGAAAGGATTGCAACGTAGGTGGTGACAGTACCAAGTTATAACGTTATTACTGGCGATGACATAATGAAATGCAATTAGGTGGCTTAATATTGAAAGACAAAAACGGTAAAAAAAAATGATTCCTTCCACCAGGCAGTGTGTTCCGATCAATGTGAGAATGAAGCTACAAATTACTTACACAAAAATGCGCAACTCGAACGAGTTAGAGGGCCATTTCACTCAAAAGAATTAAGCTGCCCTTGCACATGGACGTAATCGATTGGTAGATGTGTCATTTACAAGGATGAAGGCTTGTAAGCTGCCAATGGACGCACAAAATACAAAGTTAGATAGCGTAATCGAAATTTTTGTGTCGCTCCCGAAAAATTTTTAAAGAGGACAGATCCCTGTTGAAGGATCAATGAACTGACTTGAGAAGAAATTTAAAGCATTGAAAGTGTGAAGGTTTATCTGTGTGAAAAGCATCTTAATTCACGTCTCAAGTGACGGTAGAAGACCGCAGAGTATGTTGTTAGACAACGCAATTATTCTGTGAGATAAACAATATAATATGTGCCATATTGAGTAACGAACGAATTTTTTGTCTGAAGCAGCTTTGAGTGTATTTTGGGTTTTAAATCGCCATCCACTCATCATACGTGAGAAATTACAAATTGTTTGGAGTAGGTGCTAGTACGAGGAAACCATTCTAAATAGAGAGCAGTATATCAAATTTCAAGTCGATCTATTTTACAAGCATTTTTTTGTTTAGTTTTTTAGATTTTGTAGCTGGTGTTTCTTCTCATTATTATTTTACCGCATGGTGGCTGATGATATTCTCATTTAATATTGTCATCCTGGATAAATTAATATTTGGAAAGTAAGGCAAGCGGCCCATTACTGGAAATATTTTAACGGTCAAATATTGTTGTTAAGACAGCCAAATAATTTTAACTTAATTCTACGACCAGAAGGACAAGTTTTGTAGCTTCCTTCTCCTCCCAGCCTTGCTCCCCCCATAAAAATAAATCCCTTTGATTTTTTTCTAAAAAAAAGCACGGCAATGAAAAATTGTAGTACCTTGAATAGTTCATAACTTCTTGGACTAAATGAAAAGGAAAAAAAAAACAGGCTAGTGAATGTAAAGCATAACGACGACTGAACACAACAATTACGGTGTTGTGTGTGTGTCGAAAAGAGTATAATATCATTCAAAATATATCTGTGTCATTTTTGAAACACATATGGGTAGGGCAGTTGTCATCATCAATGATCTGCTGACGCCATTTTTCTGGGCCCTCGCACCTCCGCCTCTTCCTTTCCATTGTCTGAGCTGCAACTGTTCTCAGGTATTCGGGGAAATTCTGCGTTGTGAACAAAAAGACTAAGTATGGATCGGCCACAGTGTCACCGCAAGAGTGATGGTACTAAAGGGACTCGATAAGAGGAAAGCCACTCCACGACGATTTCTTCTTATGATTATTTTACCATGCATGCTAGCTGATGATATTCTGATTTAATGCTGTCATTCTGGGTAAATTATGTGTACGAATGAATATTTGTAATGTAAGGAAATGGAATGTAACAGCATATCCTGAGCCGTTAAGGGATGTAAAGGTGGCTTCGCACAGCCAATCATTATGCGGACAGCGGCAGGACAGGACGAACTGTGCCATTTCCCTAAAAACAGCAACCGGCGCGTGGTTCCCGTGACACGTTGCTTCAGCTACGATTCCTTTTTTTTATATCTGCTTAACGTCTCTCTAACAGCGAGGTCTTTAGAGACGGGAAAGGATGGAGGGGGGGCAAGGAATGGGAAGGAATTCGGCCATGGCCTCTTGAAGGAAGCATCTCGGCATTTGCCTGGAGTGATTTGGGAAACCATGGAAAACCCAAATCTGGATGCCCGGACGGGGATTCGAATCGCCGTCCTCCCGAATGCGAGGCCAGAACGCTAGCCGTTACACCACCACGCTCGGTGCTACGATTCCAGCATGTGACGCGAAGAAGACAGCGCTGCTGTTTCTGCAGCCGCTTTTCTGTCATTCAGTGAGTATGCTTATTGAACAAAGAGAAAACGAAGAAAAAAAGACACTGCTGGGTGTCGTCATTCAATAAGAGCCGGTCGAGGCCAATCAGGATTATAAACATCACCTGCACCGCTGCCTGTCTTCATAGATTCTTTTACTACATATATATTGACATTAAGTTGTTTCTTTTGTTCTTTGATTCTTAGTTCCCAATTTACCATCTTTTAATTTACTATTTCTACTCCACGCATCGTGCACATCGTTTCTGTTTTTATGCTCTGCGGTATTAGTGTTCTATATAGCTGTTTCGTTTCCGTATGCACTCAGATACTCGATAATAGCTTCATTCTATCACTTCATGTTAATTTTACAAAAGTCGACAGCACAATAGTATAATCGGAAATGAAATAAAGTTATAGAAAGGACTGTACAGCAGGAGAGTAAGAGGTGCGAACCTGTGCTGTATGTTCCACTGCTTAACAAACAACTCCGCAACAATACACGCGCCTTTTGAAGTTACAGCTGGCGAGACGGATCACGGCGCGCCACCATAGGCCAGCACGGGCCGCTACAGACGGCTCTGTTCCCACTGCCAGTTGGAGCGAACAAGCCGGCGCGGCCCGCAAAATGACGAGCCATAGGAAACGGCCTTGAAGATAGCGGCCCGTGATTTTGCCGGCCGCGCCGTACCAACACTCAACAGCGGGCCGTGGGAAGAGAGTCATCTGTTGGGACCTATGCTGGCACGAACGGCGCCCGTCTATCCGGCACCCAGTCGGTATCATCAAAAGCTCGGGTAGTAGTGGGTTGTTGCCATCTGTTTACAGCAGAGGTGCTCACCTCTTTAGGCAACGTGGTGGCGAGGGCTATCCTGTGTCGCGTGCTGATACGCAAGATACGGCTGATCTGCCGCGGCCTACGAAATCACGCGCCGTGAACAGCCACCTTCAGAGGCACCGGACACCAAAAAGTATAACTATAGCTACAATTATTGTTATGGTGGATTATTACAGCTGTGGTTGCTACTATTAACTGCATAACTCTCATTATTACTATGCGCCTCACCAGTGGCGTATCCAGGATTTTGGTTTGGGTGGGGGGAGCACCAGCGGATTTTGTTTTGGGAGGGCTTCATCGGATTTCGTTTGGGAGGGGGATCTTGAGTGGATTTTGATTTCTACATCTACATATCTACATATATACTCTGCAATTCACAAAATTGTGGGTGGCAGAGGGTGCTCAGCACCAAAGCTAATCTCTTTGCCGTGCATTCCAATCCCTAATGGTACGAGGGAAAAAAGAATTCATATAAGAATCAGTCCGGCACCTTATTTCTCTAATTTTATCTTTCCTGTCCTTCCGACTCAAATAGGTTGGCGGAAGAAGTATTTCACTACACTCAAAAGTGAAAATGGGAGTACGCATGTTTACCAATAAGTTTAAACGAAACGCGTGTCGTCTATCTACCAGAGACTCCCAACCTAATCTACTAATCAGTTCTGTGTCGCTTTTATAAGGACTGTAGCAAGCGGTAACGAATCGAGCGGCTCTTCTCTGTACTTTCTCTATACTTTCGATCAACCCCTTACGAAACGGGTCCAAATGGCACAACAATAATCCAAATGTGGACGCACAAGAGATTTGTACGCTATCTCCTTTGTTTGTTCATTACAATTTTTCTTGATTCGACCTATGAATCGCAGCCTAGAATTTGCTCTACCTACTAACGAATTAATGTGTAAGTCCCATTTCATGTTGATTTGGGGAGGGCTTGAGCGGATTTCGTTTTTTGGGGGGGGGGAGGAAGGCTTGCGTGGATTTCGTTTGTGTGTTGGGGGGGGGGGGAGAGTGCCTTGGGTCGTGTAAGGGTAGGATTTATAGTACGCTAATCGTTAGAACTTGTGACTTTAGGTTATCGCCCGCGAATTTCCGAATCACCCAATTAAGTCCTGGCACATATGCTGGCTAACCGCCATGCACATGAAAACATTAACGGAAATCGGAATTGTGAAATTATACTTGCAATTCAGTGAATAAATAAGAAGTTTCAGTATATCAATAATGATTATAGTCACTCCCCTATTGACAAAGCGTATTAATTTCGACTACTATAATTATTTTTTTAGTTAAAATGCAGAAGGTATTACATTTGACACTTGGCCTCTCTACAATAGATTTCACAAGTAAACATGTCAGCACCAAATGCGAAGTCCACCCAACTTGGGTTTTAGATCGATCACTAAACAGTGAAATTGCAACGGATAAAATTAGAAGACAGAATAATTATAATAGGCAGGGAATGTGAACTTCATGTTACAGTAACTAAAAGTATATATCAATAACTGGGCAGGTGTGAATTTAATCTCTGGAATTTAATGTTGTGGCAAGTCAAATAGCAGTCTTTTAACACAAAAATCAATGCTTTACACCAAGTTCACGGGCAGATAAAACTTCATCACTAGGCAGCCGGATTATCACGCCCTCCTCCTTTTCCGGGGATCTCCTTGTCAAAGAAGCCAAACGACAGATAAATGAAATGCCTTATAAACTTTCAGAGTAGAAAGCGGACTCCGCTCCAACACAGATGTCTAATACCATCGTTTAGTTAGTTATCTTTAGAACACCATACATTTTGAATCCAGAGTATTTTAAGTAAAATTGATCGTTTACTTCAAAGTACCGGTAATTTTAAAGTAAAAACTTTTCTTAATTTGCTCCCAACGTACAAAATGTATTAGAGCAACATGAAATGGGACTTGCATATAACTTCCGTCGTAGGCAAAGCTAATTCAAAACTACGTTTTATAGGTCGTATTTTGAGAAGCTGCAATGCTCATACAAAGGAAATAGCGTACAAAACACTAGTTCGTCCGCATTTGGAATACTGTTGTGCAATTTGGGATCCGTATCGCAAGGGACTGATTGATACGTTAGAGAAAGAGGAGAGCCGCTCGATTCGTGACCGTTAATTACAGTCCTTATGCAAGTGTCACAGAGCTGATACGTGGGTTGGGCTGGGATTGTTTGGCGGACAGACGACGTCATTTTCGTTTGAATTTGTTGGACAACATGCGAAAATCTTTAATTTACGAGTGCAACGAAATACTTCTTCCGCCAACCTATTTAGGTCGAAATGACAGGAGGGATAAGATTCGAGAAATAAGATGCCGTACTGATAAATTTATGTGTTCTTTCTTTCCTCGTTCTGTTCGGGATTGGAATGCACTGAATTAGGATTGGTGCTTAGCACCCTCTGCCACCCAAAGTAATTGTGAATTGCAGAGTATAGATGTAGATGTAGAGCAAGTGTCTTCAGTATTTTTCGTTTAAATATTTGTTATAGTCGATTCTGTCCCTAGGTAATACTGTTTTTGATATTACTGACGGAACAAACATGGTTTAAAATTGACAACTTTGACGGCCAATTGGGTATTTATTTTTCAGTTAAAAAAAATACGTTGTTAATTGACGAGCTGGCACTTCCACCATGGCCTTGCAATAATTCCATTAAGCCACCTCCCTCTACAGTAAAATTTTCCCAATCTTTAAATATGATATTTTATTTTTGATAGGCGGTATACATAAAATGTGCAAGTTTGATTTCTCCATCTTATTGTATGTAAGCGCTAAGAGGACTGTGACAGACTGCGAAGCGTCACCAAGACTCCTTTTCCGGTCTAAAAATTAGGATATCCGGACTTCATTGAAGTATTTGAAGTTTCTCCATATCATTAACTCGGCAATATTGTTACGCAAGCTGTGAGATCCTGTAATCTTTGTCTTCCGTGTTGACCTTCAGAGTAGGAGAATTAAAGGTTTCCATCTTTCCCAGACATTGTTCCCGTAAACCTCAATTACTGACATCTCTTTACTGCCGGACTATCATTGCTGATGAGTGCCTTAGCTTCCACTTCGTATCATTTATCCGGTATTTTATTTCTGTTCGGCACATTTACTGCAATCTGATGAGGTTCTTCAACTAATTACTGTTCTAACAGTCATAGTTCTGAGCTATAAATAAACATGACAGTATGTCGTACGAATACCTTCATAATCTAGATTCGCAGAAAATATCCATCAGCAGCTAGAACATCCGGTACAATAAGGCACGATGTGAACATTTAGTGGCACTGATAAGACAAAATGAGTGAAATATTCGAAATGAAAGAGTTCGTTACCAAACTGGAAAAATTACTTACGTTGTAAATGTTGCAGCTGTAATGTATTTGACAATTATTTAAAATGACGGAATTCGCTAGAACTATTTAAATTTGTAACGTATTTATGCTTCTTGTCTCTTCCATTGCTTATGGATGTTAGAGCAACGTGTGACGATCATTCAGTTAATTTACACGTATTTTGTGGTGTCTGCTTTTAAGGAAAGTAAATTCTATATCATACTGATCTAATAATAAAAAAATTATCAAGTTTGAATATTATTAATGATAATGAATCTTCAGCTAGTCACATGAAAAATTTCTGGACTTAACAGGATCAGTGAAAAGTGGGGGTACAATTTATTAAAACTTGAGCGTGGTGAAATTTACGCAAACATGAAGTATTTTATTAATGTTTGAACAATTACATGTTGCCGAATATCTCTGATTTTTAAACAGTAAGAGTAATTTGGAGAATTCTCAGGGTCGTTTACAGAGTACAATTGATAGCATTAGCTTCCGTCGCGAACGAAGTTTTACCGTTTCGCTGCTAGCGAGATCAGAGGACCCACGCAAAGCAGAATAGCATCGCAGGGGCCTCTGTTGTCCACAGCCAGCAGCCTGGCCTGGCGAGATGTGTTGGCTTCTTCCCCAGGCCGCGTCGTTCCCCCCGTCTCGTACGGTGGTCAGGCCTCGGTGAAGGGTACTTGTCGCTATATCAGATCAGAATCAGAATGTTCCTCCTTCTCACTGCGATGTGGCGTATGACACTCGGCGAATCACAGCTCTGCTGGAGAAGATGACCGCTCCTCGTAGGCTCAACAGATAAACAAAAAACACCAAAACGTTAACAATATTGCTGGCCAGCTACTTTAGTGGCTGGATCTTCCCCCATTACTCTCCAAGCGCTTCTCTTTACTGAGAAACGGCCCTAAGGACTATTTTCGGTCACCAGCCCTAGCTAATGAAATTTGACGATTCTTTTCCGAAACATTCCCAAATGGAAAGCGATCTTTATCTATTTATGATGTTCAATAAATCCACTGAATGCCCAAGCTAGGTAAAATGTTTAGTCAATAACCGAACGTGTAAATCTGGGCGCTTTGTTGCGTCACGTAGCACTGTCTGTTTGAAACGTAGCTCACCACCGAAATCTCTCAGATATTGTAGGGCTCGCTGCCTAATAACAGTGATACTTTGTACTTATTAACTCATTACAGTATATAATCTGGAGTATATACTGAAGTTGTAAACAACAAATTAGAGGCTTTCTGTATGAAGCGCTCGAATTCACGTTCTTTGAGTAAAACGTGAGTTTTCATAAAAACAGTGGCTACGAATCCTACTTCCATCCTATGAACACGACACTAACAGAATTGTTACTTTTTGCACCAAAGAAATTAATATTGAAATAATCCTTAACAAATTTTATTTACACAATAGTTTCGGGACGAAACTAAGATTCTTGACAACGGTGAAGATAGATGGAAGTCTATTTCACTACTAGACCGCGTCGACAGGCTTAGAGATATTTCTGATGTCTACTGAAACTAAAAGATACCAGAATAGAACATCATCATCTTAACACAACGAACGTTCACTGCTAGAGCGACTACCCACCAATATCTCAGACATCTGAATGGATAAGGGAAATAAATGCTGAGCCACTGACTTCACATATTCTGGAAACAGGTTTCGACCTCCGGTTCGGACCAATGCTTAGTGTCCTTATGCCATATGACATTCTGAATCGAAGGAAATCGCTATGTCTGTGCAGCTGAGAAGTCCCTATAAACATAAGAAGAAACTGCCGCCAACTGATTTAGCTCAGAAATTGATTTCAATTATCGACGCAGTCAATTAAACAAAGCTGCACGTACGACGGAGAGATTTTTTTTCTCGGTCACTATTCCCTGCTGTTATCCCACACTAATCCATACAGTTGCATCAAAACAACAGTCAGTAACGAACTTTAACCGATTCTGTGGATATCACTTGCAGCATCGTGTTACACAATGCCGAAGTTTATTCCGCTATTATTTCCGACATCCTTCCGATATGTGGGTCTTCGTTGAGGTAATTAAAAAAGATTCCCGTCTGTTTCATAGTTGAATATGAAAGAGAAGTATATCCGTGTACATTTCGAAGGTGGTCGAGAATTTTCGATGGACTTCTTATCAAGAGCTTTATACTGAACCATACTCAATATGACATAAAATGCAACTTGAATTCGTTTCTGTGTCTAGCGTAATGGAACGTAGGTAAAGAACGTATCTAAGAGCACTAGTGTCTCGAATTTACACGATTAAAAATCCGCCCCTTATATTTTTATGCGCATGCGGGAAGGAGGTTAGGCCTGGAACAGCTGGACGTCACCTCGTACGCATTTTGTGTATCTAAAACACTTCCAAAGAGAATCCTATACATCAGAAGGTATGTCACAGCAGTAATGTCGCCTATGAGACAGAGCGTGGTGGGTGAGCGGTAACGTTCTGGCCTCACATTTAGGAGGAGGCGGGTTCGAATCTCCGTCGGGGCATCCAGATTTGGGTTTTCCATGGTTTTCCCAAATTACTCCAGGCCAATGTTGGGATGCCCCCTTCAATAAGACCATGGCCGAATTCCTTCCCGTTCCTTGCACCCAGTCCTATCCCACCTCTAATGACATCGACGTTAACGAGGCGTAAAGCCATAAGCGATGAGACAATGATTAGTTAATTGTTGCGATATTTCAGCAGCTAATTTTGCCAACTGAAGGATTATACAACCCAGATGAGGAATTGCGAAACTGGCAATGCATACTACAAGATTATCAATGATAAAATTACTAATTTGCAGATAAGGAGAACTTTTTTTTTTTTTTTTAAAAAAAATACTGGCATCCGCCAACTTCTGCGTGAGGAGTTCTCTGTAATCACTTAGAGATACGAATGGTAGAGTTATCCTTCATTTAACCATTTCGTTCTTTTATTGGATTGCATTAGATATTAGTAGATTCAAATTCATTAAGCCATGTATAAAATTCTGATGGTAAAATTCTACTATAGGTAAATGAGAATTCCTCACTAACCTTCATTTCACCACCTACAGGCTTAATTTCCAGAGATTTGTTCAAAACTAAAACCATGGGTGCACATGTTCGGTGTATTCTGCACTTTTTTTCTACATTAACTATGAAAATTATGTTTAAACCAGTTCTGCTATTTCTAAATTCATTTCTAAATTGTGAAAATTATATAAACATATGTTGGGGATGGTGTGTTAATATTTTACTGGAAGCAAGGGGTCTTGATACACAATCTTGAAAGAATCCACGAGCAGTAGCTAATACTAATGAGAAACCATATTAAAATGTTTAGAGATAAGCTTGTAGTATTATGCACGTAACGTTATGTTACGCATAAAAGAAACAATGAGGTATCAAGCAGTTCTAAAATTTATTCACGGTTATAGATAACAAGAAAAACCCAGTAAGTTGTAAGGCAACTGTTATAATAAGAGACTTGTATTGTAAAGGAGTTGCTCTTGGAAGATCAGTGGAGTAAAAAATGGAAATAAGAACATTCTGTAAGTCAATAGTCGCAAACCAGAAGGAATAAATTAGTTATTACAAATATCGTATTGACATTGCATATTGTCCTTTCACTTCTTATGCCATAGCCTTTCTCGATTTAGGAGACAGTGAAACTTGTCGGATATTGTTTACACGTTTGGAACTGTGTTAGTAAAGTTGATATGTTATGAATACAAGTAAAAAACGGCGTTCAGTTAATTTTTGCTATTTGAAGCAGCTTGAGTTTGTCAGAGATTTGCTCTTCCCCTTACCCTTTCCTCAAACACAGTGGGAAGACGAAGTCAGCTCTCTACGAACGTACTATGACACAGTCACACATATACTCGTCGTAAGAATGTAAATTAACTCTAAGCTGTTTACGTTGTTTCCACTTATAATCTCAAGCGTGTAAAGATCACGATGTCGCTCATGAGCTGTACACGAAATAGAAACGTGAAGATTCGAGATATGCCTCGTCACTTTGAGGCCAGGATGTGAGTCGGCGTTTATCGTTTGGGCAGTGACGAGGCAGATGCAAGTTATATCTCATTTGGTTGCGTCACTTGTGATAATATCGTCTTCTAGAGGGTTTTGTTTTGCTAAGAGCATATCATTATATGCGTAATACAGTCTATAGCTACATCAAATGCAGATCTCCCGCATTATGAATTACATTTCATAATATTTTGTTACATTAACTTTTTTAAGAATGTATCTTCGAGTTTACAGAGATACTTGAAGTTGTGCTTTAAATCAAGAATCACGTTTATACTTTAATGGAAATACAGCGTAGCATGTTAAATGCACGCTAGCGTATTGGATAGAGTTGTGTTTACAATACAACTTAATTAGACGTAGTATCGATATATATCAAAACTAGCATTTGCCCCCCGCTGTTTCAAGCGCTTGTGGTTTGGTATGTATAAAAATTCTTTATCGATTTTATTCTTTTACCCAATATTAACGCTGAGAGGCATGAATTCTAAAGGTCTTCTTAAAACTTTCTTCTATTTTCTCGATTTTCATACTGATGTGCGAGTTTTTGTTTTTTCATTCATATTTTAATGTAAAACAGTTTATGAAATAGTAGAAAAGCTATCTCAATGATTAACTGTACTATTTCGTAGAGATAATTAGTGTCCAAAGTAAAAAAAAAGTTTAGAAAAGGTTTTGTTTTTGTGATATAAGTAGGTGCAACAATGTTTAAGAGAAATAAGATGTTACATTTACGTTACTTAGTAGGTCGCTCACTGTAATGCCTCTGTGTGACACGGAAGACTGTGCGAGTTATTATTATTATTAATTTAATTGCGATGGAGCTAAAGTTCCGGTGTTAATTCCCCTAGTCATCTAACTAACCCTTTTTAATTTGTTTTTAAACATTTTCGTTTATAATTGGAGTGTTAAATCCGTCCCCCATTTGCTTTTCTGATCTACAAATTTTAATTTTAAAGTCCTTAAACGTTTTTGGTAAATTATTCCACGTCACTTGGTAATTTGTTCCAATCCTTGACACCCTTACCAAAAAAAATTCCCAGTCCCTTATGGATGAAATCGTGCGACAGCTAGTGGTTATAGTCGTCTTTTCCATTTCATGCATTATTCTTAATTCTTTCACCAATATCCCCATCACTAACATATGCCCTCTATATTCCCAGCACTCTCTTCACCCTCCTCCTTTCCTCCAAATACTCCCAATCCAGCTCCTGTGACTGGGTTCTGGGTGCCGCACAGTTACCTCAACTTCGTGCCCTTTGAAGAGTGTTATAGTATAGGAGACTACTTTATTCTGAAATAGAAGTTTTCCTTTTGCTGTTAGGATATTAGTTTCATTTTGTCGATATACTAGTACGATCAGTTATTTCTACTTTAAATAAAAATTTGCTTGATTAAAACTAATCTTGCGCAGTATCAGGCGATAAAAATTTTTAAATTTTTTTTTTCACTTTCAAATGAGCGTATTACTAATACCATAATTTCAGCCACATATAAGTAATTTCATAATGTCAAGATTTGATCACAGTATATGTGTTAATGCGAATTGATTGAAGCTACGATTTTTGAACGGTAATATTATCTGAAGTAGTGGTTCAGTTGAAATTCAGCCTGGACCAAAATGACAATTGGCTCTCTATGTTAAAGCATAAGACATAATGGATTTAGTTTTATAATTTATGTGGTGTGTCATAAGGTTTTATGATGCCTAGTTGATTTTTAATTTAATTGGGTGCATGTTGCTGTCGCCATTAACTCAAAAGCACGTATAAGGATAAACATTAAAAAATCAGGGTTATGAAGTTACTTTATAGAAAGAACAGTTTATTTTACTGTCTGTGGTTTGTACACACGTTCTTTGGGCAATATTATTCAGGAATATTTGTACATTAGAGCCACCAAATATATATTAATTGAGTAATGTCCATCAGTTCTGTAGAAGTTAGTAAAGAAAAACTATGTGTTCTTACCTGTTGATATTTATGGTAGCTGTTTCTCAGATATTCAAGAGAAAAACTGAATTTCGTATCCATAACGATATGTAAGGATGAAATATTGGCCAGAGACTGGTGTAGTTTGTCAGCGAGAAGACATGTTGTACCAGAGACACACTTTTCAACTGTCTACCGGAGACAATATATGTCTACCACATTAGTAATCTAACGCATTTCGCATCGCAACTGACCTGTGTGCAAGTAAATGCTGATTACGTTGATTCACTTATTCCGTTTATTTCAAAGTACTGCGGTCCAGAAAACTGAATAACAAAAGTAAAAAAATAAAACGGAATCCTTAGATTTGTCACATTTTTACAAAAGGAGTGAGCGTCTGAAAGTGTATAATGATACGTGGCCCACAATTTACCATATATGAAGGTTTTAATTGTTTCCATCTTCCCATGGGACATGTAAGTCATTAGCTATTTCCGCTGATTTTGATCGAGACCATTAGCTCTAAAAATTTGAAAACCCCGTCCAAAATGCTGCGGTAGTTTTTGCCGGGCTCCCGTTCAAATAAAGAGATATGCGCAGCAGATTTCTAATAGTATAGATTATGGAAGCTGGATGAATAGATCATTTGGCTAATATCAGTAAGAAAACAACACACATTTCTACTAAGTTTTCCTTATATACATTGTTGTGGTTGATTTAACTCTACAGAAATCTTAGTCGCTCTACAAGAAAACTGTGTACCACGTTTCATGAAATTCGTAACAGCCATATTTGGAATTCATTCAAATGTCGATTCACTCGCTCCCTACCCAGAAAGCTATGGGTTGGTGCTGCGTTAAAAAAGTTAGCTGTGATTCTGGTTCAGGCTCATTTCAAATTCAAACATCCGCTAGTGTTGTTGTTCGATAACCCAAGCATGTACCATACATTCCACATATGGAAATCTGTACCTGCACTGGTCTGTTTCATCCGTCACCGCATAAAACACTGAACAGAATTTTAAAGGGATTCCACAGTTCCATTGCTTGGGGTCCCAGTTAGCTCGCTATGTCACCTGACGCTGGAGAAGAAAAATAAAAGCTTTCCTGAACTTCACATTTTTTATGAATAATCTGCCATAGCCTAAAAACTTATTCTGGCGTGGTTTTCAGAGTCAACTTGAATTAAAATCTCAGTTTGTCAATTATGCATTCTCTTCTGGCTCTGGAGCTCAAAATTAAAAGCTCTTCTGCGCTTTAAACCTTTTTCTCTACCGACAAGGCTTCTTCAGAATATTAGTTATATCTTTAAAACTGCATATCAAGTAAAAAGCAATTATTTTCCTAAACTGTTTTTACTGTGAACGTAATATTATTAGTAAAGGTTCAATTTCATGATATTTTTTCTTATGACTTTACGCATCGTGGAGGTCATTAGAGGCAGGCAAGGACGGGGGGGGGGGGGGGGCAAGGAACAGGAAGGAATTCTGCGATGGCCTTTTAAAGGAAGCATCCCGGCTTTCGCCTGGAGTGGTTCGGGGAAACCATGGAAAACCGAAATCTGAATGCCCGGACGGGGATTCGAACCTGCGTACTCGCGAATGCGAGGTCACAGCGTTACCGCTCACCCACCACGCTCTGTTACTTATATGTTAAAACGATCAGTTATACATTGGGTACTGTAAAGGTGTAATGTGGGAATACCCTGATTTCATGGGCTAAAAATTTCTCTAGAGTTTTTCATTATTATTAATTTACTTAATTCTCTTCACATTCAACACAGTCATCTATGGAGTTTAAAGTCTGATTTGCGAAATTTATGAAATGAACCGGTAGATGCCGTAATATTTTTAAATTTATTGAACATGTAGGGTGCTTCTGCCGATAAGTTCAGAATTTAATTTACTGAGTATAAACGTAAGGCATAAAGCATATTTTAGGACTCATCCTATGCTTTAAAACGGCAAAAACCCTATCGAAATGTGTTAAGTAGTTTTGCGTTTTTCATTAACCAATATACAATGATGAATTATTAATACAGATAGATAGAAAATTATACAAACCGCGTGACTATCTCAAGATACGAATAACTTGATGTATAAATCTAAATACGTTTGACGATTTAAGTTCTTTTTAAATCTTCTTGAACAAAGTTTAATCAGTATAAGGATTAATGAGTACGAGCATTTGTAGATATTTACTTTAAATATGGAACTGAAATCTATATACTATTTTGATTTGTTGTCAGCATCATTTGGACAGCAAAAATATTTTAATTGTTTGCTCTTTTATACCATCCTGTTTTGTGGACATGCGTCAAAGAACTAGGAAAATCTCAAAGGTTACTCTGAGAATAATCGAATGACGTTTGGAGTAAATTTATGGATTACGTAGTAATAAACAAAAGATTTAGATAAAATTAATTTTTTTGTTAATTAGGCATATTCGCTAGTATCATTTGTAATAAGCAGCCCGACCTAAATTGTTTTACCTGTATGCAGAAAAACGTTGTCAAACAATATGGATAACAGCAACAATAAAATGAATTACATTGCCGATAACAAAGAGATGAGTGATATTAACCATAGTTTATTTAATCTGTGTCTAACAGCTTAGAAGCCAAGCTGAAAGAGTTTCTAATTCATAGTTCATTTCACTTCCTGAAAGAATTTTTTACCTGTAATATGGCAAGATGAATGAGAAAGTAATACATCTTTATCTCTGGGAAATGAATGCATGGTTAGTGATAATTAACGGTAAAGTGGTAGTTCTTCAAACTTTATGCAGTTCGAATGGGTTGAATGCAAATATGGTTCATCTGAATACACACTGCTATAAATAGAACACTTACATACCAATTGGCCAGTTGACTAATTTTTTTTCCCCCCTTATTATCTGTTTTACTCAAAAAGAACTGTTTTTCAAAAATCGAAAATTTACATTATGTATTTTCCATTTTTAAAAACGAATTTAAACATATCTCGAACACACTCAAGACTGTCGTGTCGTCTTGAATGACGTCACGCCACCCGAAACAAAACAAAACAGTCGTGTATGTATATGGAAGTTATGAGTTTTCTTTAATTAAAAATTAATTCCTCGTTTTATTAGTACTGTGTAAAATCACAGCAAAAAAAAACCAAACAAGTTATTTATGTATGTTCCAAACAATGAACAAATACGGATAAAGTGGTTAAAACTTGCAAGGAGGGAGGATGCTCCCAGTTTATCTGTAGATTCAAGAATTTATTTTTGTGAAGATCATTTTGATGTAAGTGATTGTACACAATATATATCTAAATCTAATGCAAAACTGGTGAATTTTGAAGAACCATTACTTTTCAAGTGCTGATAACATAATAAGGTATTAGATGAGGTTGTTTCGGTTTTATGATTTAAAAACTTTATTTAGTGTTACGTTTAATATAATAAACACACTCTGGCAGCACTATCATTACCGTGGTGCCACAATCTGATGGTAGATTCTTATGCAGCTCAATGAAACAAATCTAAAATAAGGGATAAATGTTTTTAATATCTCTCTTGGTTCTCGAGATATCTTCACTGAAAGGTGATGTTGTTAGGCTGATATAAAGCTGAGAGCAGTCTGGAAATTTTGTCACATCTGTTTTTTTTTTTGTTTTTTTTGACGATATGCTTTTCTAGGAAAGGTGTATATGAAAGCAAAAAGAAACTTAACTTAGACGTGATGCAAGTGAATAGTTACGATATGGCACAGAATAGGTTATTGTTTACGAAACTGAAATGATACTATTTAAGCTTATAATGTATATTTGACACTTGTGTATACTTACATTGGGGTTTTAACATTGCGGAATTCCGACGGTCAAAAGTCGATGTATGATGCGAAAAAACTGCTAAGAGTTACGGCGTCAATTTTGGGCAAATTGCTACTGTTTGCATTGCTAAATTCTGATTCCATAATGAATTACACTTGTCTTTCAGCATATAACTGAGAGCAACTATTAAAGTGACAAAAGTTTTTACAAACAAATAATTTACCAAGTAACCTGTTCTGTTCCATGAAAATGTCAACAACTTTGGCGTTTCGGGTGGCGTGACGTAATGCTTTCTCATTGGCGTTCGTGGTCACTTGACTGTATGCCGGATTTTGTAGAATTTATTTTCTAACAACTATAATAATCTTTATCTTTTATAATAAATAATTTTGTTTTTTGTTATCTCCTTAGCATGATTAATCATTAAAAACTGCTACGCATCCGATTTATTCTTAGTGGACACAAGCCTATTGTTATCCGTAACTTTGTGTACATGGTCTGCTCTCTCAAAGAAATGATTTGCATAAGGACTTCATCACGAGGCTCTGACTAAATTACAGAACTGTGTGCGAAAGAACAATAAGCTCGGACGAAAGTTTGCTATTGGAGTAAATAATAAAAAGAAATTAGGAAACATTCTTCGCGATATTTCTTTGTAGCTATATACCAGTAAATTAAAATTTTAACAACGGGAGAAGAAGCAATATACAACTTGTAAGGCAGCTCGTTACTAAGTGATAAATTATGTCCTGGTGGTACTACTCAACACGGCGTATCTTTCAGTTCTTAATTAAATGTTCGTAAGATTACAGGTTTGGTACCGTCAGGTCGCCAGTGGGGATTCCACAACTAATACTAATAATTCATAGTCACTCACAAAATCAATCACGTAAACAGTTAGCAGTAGCAGTTAGCGGGAATTGCCAACACATAAATCACACAAAAGTTTACATTCAGAACACACATTTATTTTCTGGATAAGCAAAAGAAATACGTCGCCGAAGTAACCACCAGTTACAAAGACTCGTGCTATCGAAACTTCTTCACCAAAGCGTGCAAGATTCGAACCGAGCAGGTACAAGTAACATGTGGTGCCACTATCACAATCGTTTATCCAGAACACTGTTCTTGTTCTCATCCACCGACACTCCAAATACTTCTTCAAATCACCGTACAAGTTAATGGAACAGTTATAAGCACTTTTTAAATATTCGTCCTCGCGGCATAGTTCTTAACAGTCGACCACTTTCGACATTCGCTTCCCGCGTTCCCGCCGCAAACTATATTCTGCCATCTTGCCCTCACTGTCCAAAGATAATCTCTCGCAGACACTACTGTCGAATCGCGTCGGTTCGATTGCATCGTTACAAACTGTCCTGATTCCTTTTCGCTGAAATCACATAGAGTCAGTTTCATAAATTTGAAAACGATCCAAAGAAGCATATTTAGAACATTGTCTTCTATCTCATAATCACACGCGTCACCTTAGTCATTTAAGGTGTTTATCGAAGTATAACCACCCAAAGTTCCATAAATTTCGACCAAAATCTTGTTAATTGCTCGATTTTGGCATTGAAATAGAGCGTTCAAAGATTTCCGTTCATGTTTCATTTGCTAAATTTCCTGAAGCAGACTTGAAGTCTAAACTTCTACCATAGCAACTCGCTCGGATCATATTATCACGTTATGTGTAGTCAAAGCATAATCAAGCATGTCCCAAATGTAATGAAATATGTGCTAAAAAGACAGATGAGTTCCAGAGAAAACGCATTCAGTTCCGCTACAACCTTCGGAGCGTAAACAGCTATTTTCCAGTGGTGTACTGTGAATTGTTTTTGGATTACGATTTCGGACTCTGAAATGGATACAGTAACAAGAGGAAACGAGTCGTCATATTGTATACGGCGATGAATAAGACTTGCAGCAGTGGACATTACGCCGAACGACACTTGATATTTTTGTTTATGGTTTTACAACTCGTCGACGTCGACGTCTTTAGAGGCGGGAAAGGATTGGAGACAAAGAACTGGAAGGATGTAGGCCATTGACTTTTTAAAGGAACCATCCGGCATTCGCGCCTGGAACTATTTGCGGAAACGGGTGGAAAACCCAAATATGGAAGGCTGGACGGGCATTCGAACCTGCGTCCTCCCGAATGCGAGGCAAGAACGTACGACATTGGATAAGACTATACGGCAACGGAGAAGGCAGCACCAACTAGAAGCGACTCAGATATATAAATGTCTCGAGCCATTCATATAACGAAAGTGACAGCGAATGTGTCATGTCAGAGGCAAGCAACGCTAGTTATACAAGCGATATCTTGGAATATTACACTTAGTTTTCTTATCGTTGCGATTTTCTTGCTGGTGTGTCAATGTTCCGGTCACAACCTGGGCCTTCGTCAGAGCTGATTCTAGATAATGCATCCGCCTCGTTTTTGGGTGCACTTGATGGACTATTTATATTCTCGGACAAAGATGATGTTTCTCAGGCAAAAAGTTCTACTGTTCCAGTGGAGTTATATGGTATTATGGTAGTTGCTGCAACGTTCGTTTGCGAGTACGCACTTCTCCGCTAGACTCAACCAAATTATAACCCGGGTCTTTGTTGAAGTTGTTAGGATCTTATAAAATTTTATGGATTCCTTAATTTTACCTTCTAAAAAATCCTTCGGTTTCCCAATGATTGTAGTTCTCTCCCAAGGAATTCTGTGTCACCTTCTACTCGAAGTTCCGCCACTGCTGATTTCGTGGTTTGTTCTGGTCTCATGTGACGACAATGTTCTTTAAATCTAACGGTGACCGCTCTTGACGTCTCACCAATATATACTTGTCCACAATTGCAAGGAATACTGCTTTCAATTGTTCTCTGCGATCCTTCACTAATATCAAAATGCTCTCACTTTTGTTATACTACTCAAGACCGGTTGAATAATGATTTTCTTCAGCACTTTTCCCGTATTCTCAGTGACTATTTTACATAAGGTAGAAAGGTCTTCTTGTTTTGTTTCATTTCATTTTAATGAGAACCGTTATTGTTCCTCTTCTTACTATTCAAACTGTAGTCTATCATCCCGCTATTATATTCATTCTTCCGCAGAAACCAACTTTCCCCCCCCCCTTACCTGCTATTTATCTGATACCCTCTCCGCTCTACAAAATAATCTTGATCAGAGCTCTTTTTTGAGCCGGGTGTTAGTGTAACGTAGCATTTAAGTTGCGAGAAGTATTCTTGGCTTTCCTGTAGAATTGTGTGTGTTAATTTTCCTTCTTTTCTTTTGACCAGCACTTCCAAGAAATCTAATTGCCCATTAGTTTCCAATTCCATCGTGTATCTTATTTTAGGATGAATATTATTTATATGATCCAGAAAAACTTTTAACTTCTGCCATATCACAAACGTGTCGTGTACGTATATAAACCAGATCGACTTTTTTTTTTCCACAGTCGAAATAGCTTTGGGTTCAGATTTTTCTATGAACAAATTTGCTTCTACCGGAGGGAGGGGGCTGGCGACAGCAGCTCCATCTTGTAGCTCATAGTAATTGTTATTCCATTGGAAATAAGTTCTCAAACAACGCTGATACAGCTAGCACTAATCGTCATTGAAGTCTTGTTTCCATTTACCAGTATTACATAAGTTGCATAGAAAACTGTATCTTAATTTTAAATAATTATTAATTAGGTGTGTTGAAATAAACTTTGTTACATCAATCACGGTACATATATCAACTACAAGAAGTAACCTTTATCATCAGGTAAAAAATAGTATCAAATGAATTCTAAAGAATATTTAAATTTGTTATTCATAATATTTTTATAGCTTTACGCCTCGACGATGTCGAGATCATTAAAGGCAGGTAATGATTGGAGGTAAGGAACGGGTAGGGATTCGGCCATGGCCTTTTGAAGAATCCATGTCAGCATTCGTCTGAAGTGATTTCGGGAAACCATAGAAAACCAATATTTGGATGGTCGGCGAGGATTCGAACCTGCGTTCTCCCGAATGTGAGGCCGGAGCATTAACTTTGACACACCACGCTCCGTCTTAAAGTCTTATGAAACACGCTTTATTTTATTCTTGGACACAAAGAATTAGAAATGAAATATTTGATTCATATAAATAAAACTCCATCCGTTATTAGACCGAGCTGATTGTATTCTCATTTTGACTGAAGATGTCATATAATTTTAAAAGCAAAAGATTTAATCGGAATAAAAGATGCTATGTTCTTAAATATAGTAAGCCAGTTCACAGTAGAAAAAGAAATCATCGTGTATTATGTCTGCTTACCAGACAATAGCAGCGTTACATGAAGTTGTGGAACGTATTATTACCCACTGTGTTGACGAAGGTCCAAGGTCGTTGGAAGGGCTACTTGAACGCCAGAACTTCCGCTGTTTCTCCAGTCAAAGCACGGCTTCACATGTGGTAAGGTCTGCGGTGCCTGCTGTAACGATAGTGGTAAGTTAAGTTTTGTTATCGATAGCTAATATCTCTTTTTCCATTTTGTACACGTACCCCTGATATCTACACCAGTCAAGCTCAATAGTGTAAGAGTTCGGTAGAGGTTGTTAGGTTAAAATAATTTATTAATAATCTTTGCATTTTCTAAACAGTTTTTACTAAACAAATAAAATGAACTAACTAACCAGGACAATATTTCAAATCGATTTAAATGTATTATTATGTATTATTAACCCGCGATTAACTAAAAGTGGGAGGCGCAGGGTGCATTGCCTCTTATCAGAATGTACAGTATAATAGTTTGGAAGGGATATACGGGACAACAGGATATGGCAGGAGGTGAGGAACCGTCCCGGCATTCGCCTGGAGCGAATCTAAATAAATTATTTTTTTTTTAAAATTGGAAACTTTTATTAGAATAGCCGGAGCGGTTTATTGAGACCTACTCCTATCGGATTCTAAGTTTTCTCGCTCGGCAAATCCTTCGTACTCCATTCCCTAATCGCCCGATGGAAAATGAGTATAGAAATGAAACTGTACTGGCCCTGATTTTATATTCTTGGTCATACCTAGATATAAATGTTGTTAGCTAGTAATATTCCTTTTCTGTCATTCCAAAATAAGTCGGTCCGTGGATTTTTCAATTAGATTCTGTCGAGAGCAACGCCTTCGGTGTTCCAGATACAAACAACCCCTCGCTTTAAGGATAACCTGGATAGTGATTGAAGTTTGTTGTTTTCACAGTTCGTCTTTGGGTCTATGGTGTTTGGCATTTTGCAGACATTAAAATGCCACCATATTTGAGACAATGAGAAACGTTAGGAAAGAATTCAAACTCCTTGGGGTGCGTGCATAAATCACGTAGCTCCCTTTTGGCATCCTGCGAACCCCCCCCCCCTCCCCCCCACGTAGCCCGAACATGGCTTATGCCTCTACCCTCCCCCCTCCTCCCCACGTAGCACGTAGCCTTTTTCCCTAATGACTCCAGAAGACATATTGTACTGTTTTCTCTTGTCAGACTAACGTAAATTACTTACGGGGATAATTAAATGGCGGAATTATATATTTACATGCTGTTGTATGTCCTCTCTCATTTTAATTATGACAAAAATATGAACGTAAAGCTGCGTGGCCTGGCTCGAAACCCCCCCCTCCCCTCCCCCACGTAGCCCAACGTAGCTTTCCAGCCAACCCCTCCCCCCTAGACCGAGTTCCGTAGTTTATGCACAATCCCTTGCCTATGGTCTCAGATTGTGGGTTCATTTAAGTTTAATCAGTCGTGTAATTTATTTTATAAATTTTTTACCTTAGAATTACAAGTCTGAAAACAACGGAAAAAAACTGAACATTTGAGATTATTTTAATAGTTGTTTAGTAAACGATAAACATCTATTCTGTGAGTAGTAAAAAGGAACGGTAATTACTGTTTAAGCTAATGCTCTAATAGGTCTGAATTTCAAGTTGATAAGCTTTTGTGCTGTTCATTAATATGGGAAGCTACAGGTGACTTCCAAAATAGTTGCTTTCAAACTAAAAGTGCCACGATAAAAATGACGAATCAAACATTTTGAGATACGACATCGTGGGATGGTATACGCTGTCATTTGGTATGTGCAGACCAAAATCTTATTTTACTAAACACAGTAATGGCAAGGAAATTCTTTTAATACTTCATGAACTTTGCTATGTTTCGTAGATTATACTTGTCTTGCGTTTGAGGTCCTAAGGTGCAGTAAGTCTCTCCTGATTTTGTTATCTCATTCAGCACTCCGATGGTGAATAAATCCTTACCATCCGGATTTGGTCAAGAAAGATACAATGCGAAATTCTGAAGTAACTGGTTATTTAATAAAGGCAACTTGGTAGACCTTTTTTGGCTTATACCTTTAAGCCTAATCGAAGTCGTCGATGTCGTCAGAGGTGGGATAGGACAGCAGGCACGGAAGGGGAAGGAATTTGGCCATGGCCTCTTGAAGCAACAATTCCGGTTTTCGCCTGAAGTGATGTCGTTAAGCGAAGTAAAACCTAAACCTAGATATCTGGACAGGGATTCGAATCCACGACCTCTCGAATGCAAGACTGGAGCGCTACCGTTCTCCCACCACGCTCTGTCGTCTTGGTGGCAATTTGTCTGCCGGTTGTGGACATTAAACTTGACAGTCCTTTTATTTATTTATTTTCTTTTTGGAAGATTACGACAGCATCCATTTTACTATTTTCCTTACTGCATACAATTGTCAACAAAAATTACAAGAAACTGTTCCTAAGTGTCTTCCACTATTTTAATTGTTTCATGGCATTCTATGGTTGTGTAGAATCTAATGGTTCCTTTTTTATGTGCGGGACAACATATTAATTATGGGATGGGTTGGGCCCTCAAAGTTCCAGGGTTGGATGAAAATTTCTTCGAGTTATAAAAACATTTGTCAGTTTCATGCAAAGACAAGATTCTCTTGAGGAATGATAAATAGAAAAATTTACTCACTCGTATTACTCAATTTCTGCAAATACTTGTACAACAATTTTAAATGCCAACAGAATAATTACGGCACAACTGCAAGTCTGTTGACAACGCTCGTACCATACGCTCGTAGCATCCGCAACATTGCTCTACCTCTTGTTTTAATAATTATGCGGCGTGTTCCATTTCACCAAGATCTATGCAAGAAAAGCTTTTTTAATTTTTTTTTTCTCATTCAGCTGTAAATAACAGGCTCAAGAAGAAAAATTTCTCGTTGAAGCAGGAGTATGGAACAAAACTTTTTAGTTAGGAAAGAATAAATCTCTATGAAATAAAATGGAGAGAGTGTAAAAAAGCCGTACTTTTTCTAAATTCGAGCCATAAATAGTAGGTGCAAATAGTAAATTTTAAAAGATCACAAGCAGAGAAATTCCTTTAAGATGTTTAAGTTTTAGTTATCCCTGAAATCAATTTATGGTACTAATGCTGACGATGCTGTTACGATATTTTAATTAACTAAACTATAATGTCCATGTAAATTCTATTAGCGTCAAATTGAGAGGATGAAATTATTAGTACTTGAAATCTCATTTTGAGACACTATGTGAATTTAACTACAGATTATAATCATGACAAGTGAGAGCAGCTACCGACGCCAATAAGCCGAGCGTGGTGGGTGAGGTCGCATTCGAGGGGGGAGGGGGCGAAATTTCGAATCCCTGTCCGCCCATCACAAATTTGATTTTGCCGTAATCGCTCTAGGCTAATGCCGAATTCCTTTCCGTCCGTTGCCCCCACTCCTTTCCCGCCTTCAATGACCTCTACGTCGATGAGGCGTAAAGCCATAAATAAAGATTCCAACAAATACGCACACTAGAGGCTGTGATTGAGAGTACTTAGATTTGTTTGTTTAGATCGAATACAAATATGCTTTATTCACTATGCTGATAAATTTTCTATGATAATAGTATTATTAACATTTGGCGTGGTGGTTCAGTGGTCAAGGCGTTCGTTGTCTAATTTCAGTGCCTCGGGTTCAATTCCCGCCGGGGCTAGGAATGTTCAAATTTCTGCTTCAACACTTGAGTTACGCCAGGTCGTTTCATAGTCCTGATTCCACTCTAAATACCGAGAGTGGTGGGTGAGTGGTTAACGCTCTGGGCTCGCATTTGGGAGGACGGCTGTTCGAATCCCCGTGCGGGCATCCAGATTTGGGTTTTCCGTGGTTTCCCCGAATCATTCCAGGCGAATGCCAGGATGCTTCCTTCAAAAACCCATGGCCGAATTCCTTCCCATTCCTTGTTCCCAGTCCCATTCCGCTTCTAATGTCCTCGATGTCAACGAGGCGTAATATAATATTCTAATTATAGTATAGATAAAATTGTTGTATTGAGTTGAAGCAGGCGGCAAGCATGGGCAGCGACGGGCGTTGCCCAGAGCGTAACAAGTGGGACGCTCGCGTCAGCGATTCAGCAAATTGGCTGGTCGTTAACACAAACAGTCGCGCGTAAGACGCTTCGAGAAATTGACGGAAGCATTAGGTCATTGGCTGACCCACTGACGACAGTAAAACGTGACCAGCTCTCACGTGCCAAATGTTCGAGAACATTGCCTGGCTGGTAAGGCTAGGTAAGCGATCATGCTGTCGGTACGCGTGACTAACGGGGATAAATAAGCCGACCAAAGGTCAGGCGAGGCAGTCAGTCGCAAGAGTGATTGTTTGATTGTTGCCGCGACTATGTCCGTCTGAGCGCCGAACCGGGGACCGCCGGCCGCCGCGTGCCCAGCCCGCCTTCCTGCCCACAATACCTAGAGATGTCTGTAAGTGTATATTTCCCGATTGGCCTATGTGGAGCTATGGAGTTTTGTTGGAGGGGAGTCGTTAGAGCTGTAATTACTACTACTAGCAATTAATAAACAGTAGAGTTGTGAAGACTTGTTCATTCCCTTCTCCACTGTTAGTCGCACAAGCTATAGAGTATCTATCACTAGCAGAACCAGTCTAGCATCCAGACCTGGAGGGACGCCAGAGGAGAAGTAATCCAGAGAGTCATCCTAACTAGTAAGTCCGCGTCGGATTAGTATTTCAGCCTAACGCCACTAGCCATTCCTGACAAACCTTTAGTGGCAAAAACAGCCATTACAGTAAAGCCATAAGGAAAAAAAAAAATCTCTCTAAACTCTACGTGCAGCTACGAGAGTCGCGGAATATGCTGCAAATTCGAACTCTGTGACCTGGTCTTAAGATTGTACGAAAATTAGGTCTACTTTTGCTTACCGTGTGATTCACCAGCATTATGATAAATGGAAGCATTAGACTAAATGTGATGAAGTTTCAAATTTGAAGTTTTACAAACGAAAAGCCTCAATTTTATTTACTCAAATGCCTAAATTTAAAAAAAAATAATAAAAAAAAGTGTTCGTAGGGAGAACGGAGGTGAGGTATGGTTTGAATTTGCTACTATTCATTGCTGAATATGCAATTAAGCTAAACTATACACGAAAATTGAGTAACGAAGATTGGGAAATAGTATTTTTATCTCTCATAACGAGACAAGTAGTTTGTTTCATTTGAATTATTTGTGTGTATGGGAGATCACAGGGAGTGCGTTGGGAACCGCGCAGCAACACATTGCAGCAGGGGTCGGTCGAGGCAGACATGCCGTGAGAGGCACGGCTGCAGCTACCCTGGTGGCATGGACCACTGGCAGAGGCACTGCGGGACTGATATTGAGTTATAGGCACAGAGTGATTTAATAAAAACAGACAACGTAGTACTGGGACATATTATTTAACATAGCAGACGAGGTTCCATGATTTACCTCGTATATTTCCTACACGTATATCCTCCATACAAATGTCTGTGTGTATTTTTGACACGTCTTCATGCTCCTGTACTTAGGAGCATCACAGAAAACCGAACGGAGGTCCATATTTATAGGCCGTATCCAAAATAAAATTAAAAATTAAACAAACAAATCCTTGCGCCGAGAAGATACCATGTCTTTCGCGTGCGGAGGAGGTAAGCGCACCGAGTGATGTGGGTGAGCGGTTAACGCTCTGGCTTCGCATTCGGGAGGACGCCTGTTCTAATCCCCGTCCAAGTATCCAGGTTTGGGTTTTCTATGGTGTCCCAAAATCACTCCAGGCAAATACCGCCAATTGGCGCCATTATCTTTAGATTTCTTGCGTAACAGATGAGTTTTGGATGGTTAGGTTGAAGAAATACTGTGTTGAAGTTAAAAACAAACAGAAATTTGCACATTGTCATCGCTTACTTGACATGAAGACTAGTGAAAATACCGAAGTCATACATGTTTGGAAGGAGCATCTCGCTAGTAATCTAGTGATACCTATGAAAACCAAAATGAGCGGACTGAGCTGTGTCGCAAATATGAGAAAGCAGTCGCCAATACTTTGTATTCCTTGTTGATTCCAGTTATACCCGACTTTTTTAATCCGAATTTTTAACAGATATTCTCTGCTCTCTCTGAGAAGATACTTACCGTTTGGAGCATTAAATATTTATTATTACTTTTGTTGACTTTTTTAGGAAAAATTTCTAACACTTTCAGAACGAAACATAATATCCAGAAACTCCAGCACGGTATGTTCGTACAGATGATGCAGGTGTACATAAATATGTACGATTTTCTCGCCACGCGGTTTTAAGACGTCTGCCATAGGACGCTTTTTTTTCTGGACTCGGCATAAGCTTCTCTTTTCACTAACGGTAGTCCTATCTTTTATGGCTTGAAACTGTATTAAAAAATTCGAATATATTAACAGCATTTTTATATTTGCTTCTAAGCTCAGGAGGGAGTGCACTCGAGAAATTCTAATTGCAAAATCGAGGAATACAGTTTTCACATTCCTAGTTCGAATCTCGTCTGCACCCAAAATCATACAATCACTCGGCTGCCAAAGAACAAAGGAATCTGGTTTGCCTAGAGGTTTGAAAAGGAGAGCCCCACCATTATGATTTTGTTTTGCCGCTTTTGGAAAATTCTGTGCCGTATAATGTCTGCCTCATGAAGCCTTGACGCTCGTTGCCATTCTCATCCAAGGCACCAGTAAAGATGTATCAATTTTGTGTGTAACATATTAAGGACTAATGATGTGGTGAAGTATATGGAATAAATTTGAAAATGTACAATTTCAGAACAAAAAGGCAAGTCTAACGCATAAATTGTAACGGTTTGGAAGAAATGTCTCACAACAATCCATTGATACCAATGAAATGTCGAAAATATTTGTATCTGTGGCGGTTACTGACTTGAGTTGGCGATTTCGCGAGAACATTAGATATAAGAATGATATGCTATGAATATTAAAATGATGTTTTCGATTATTTTTTTCACTACAAGTGAGCTATGATTTATTTAACTACTATATTAAAAAATGCTGCAACTGATTCTCTGTATAATTGATGTATTCCTCTATAATAAGATGGAACAAACTGCGGTTTCAGTTGGCTGGATCAGAAGTTTAAAATACCAATAAAGAATAAGCAAACAAGTAATGTTGTATATTGTAATAGTATATTTATATCGTAACACACGTGTTTGCTCCGGTTTGATATCTGAATGTGCACTTGGTCACTGTTTTTGATCCAGTAAAGTGGCGGTCTGAAAATTCCACGGGCACATAAGTAAAACTGTTCTACAAACACTCAATCCAGTAATAACTAATAAATCTTCGTAATGTTATCAAAAACATCCAGAGAGCCTCTCCCAACTCTCTCTGTACAACTCTATATTTGGCATAACTTCGCTGTCTTCTCAGTTCACGAGTTTGTTATATTCAGACTATTTAGTGACACATTCGTCACTTGTTACTAGCAACCAACATTTCACCCTCCGGAAACCCGATCCCTGACAGAACTTTCAAAGGAACTTAACTGCTCCATTTACTTCTGTAAAAGTATTATTTTTTTTAATTTCAACTAATCAATTCATGGATAACGTAAACTTAAACTCCCCTTTTGGCTACGCAACAAATATAGCGGCTGATGGTCAAGCAAATCAAAACTTTTGCAATAAGACGGGCATATAACAATCGAGGACCACCCAGAAAATATCGCCATGCTCCTGTTTACCTGTTTTCAGACTGTCGCCATGACGTCGCTGCTGCTGTTGTTTGTTGTGGTGTGGTTGTCGGCCACCTGCCATGCGGCTCGCATCCTGGCTGTCATACCGACCCCCTCCATCAGCCACCAGCTGCCCTTCAGGCCGATCGCTCTAGAGCTGGTCAGGAGGGGACACCACGTCACCCTCATCACCACAGACCCCATCAAGGTCAGGCTCCATGCCAACTTCTTTTTTATTGTAATCCCATAACAGGAATAGAATTTTAGTAAATTCTTCCATTTTAAACCAGTTCTTACATATACAGTTTTAGGACTTAAAAATTTTATTATGCCTCAAAAAGAAACCGGGCGACGAACAATGAAAAATATTCTAACCGAAAATTGAAATAAAGTAAATTTTCTTCATCAATGGAGACCAAATTTGCGGCAGCATGTGAGAGTTCTTTTTAAACAATATTGAATACTAGTTTCTCGTGCGGAAACAAGAAGCGGTGGTTTCAAATAGAGAGTGTCATTACAATACACGCCTTGGTGCAGTTCTCGTTTACTGAACACATGCCTACTGAAAGCCTACAACTGAATTAGTAAATATTAACTATTTTCGTTTGCCATCAAGTGGCCTATAAACAAGAACAATACTAGTGTCAATTTTTGCCGAAACCTCTATACTACCCAACCAGAAACCAATTCTCAGGACTTCGTTTTTGGCGAAGATATCAACACCACTGTTGGGTGTCAAATATGTCATCCTGGGAGTAGAAAGAGCGGAGTACGATAAACAATCAGTAAACATAAACGTCCATATCATTGATCTCGACAAGCTTTACCATCACAGGACTTCCAGAGAAGGTAACAGAGATCCTAAAATATCTGGACAATTTCCTGTTTATTTAGAATACAATAAGATTTGTAGTGGGTGAGCGGTAACGGCCTCGCATATGGTGAACACGCGTTCTAATTCCCGTCTGGCCATCAAGATTTCGGCTTTCCATATCTTTTCGGCGAAAGCCTGGATGGTGCCTTCAAAAGCCATGGCCGACTTCCTCCTCGATCCTCGTTCCCTTCCCGCCTCTAATAATCTCGACATCGACGAGCCATATACAAAACAAAAAAATCGTATTCTGTGGTTGCTCCCAACGCTTAAGACGTTGCTCAGGGATATTCGTAGAGCCTGATAGATTAGTGAGAAAGTTCCTGGCTGACATTCAGTATTTATTTGATTTTATTCCCTGTCAAGTCGTCCAAATTATTTTTTTTTCTAGTTTTCCCGAAATCATTACAGCTGAATGGGCCTAAACTGACTTACAATAATAGCGTTTACTTAATACGAAAACCTGCGCAATAAATGAAACGGCTCCTGAGTTACTGAGATACTCCTTTAAGTTTCGACTAACATCCTATTGCATTATAAAAACATTGCATATAACCTTCATAGCACTCACCCAAACAGTTTATATATTTCTTACGAATTGGAATTGACGGTAGCATAAACCTAATGACGAGGATTTTAAGAATCAAAATTCTCTTACATGAAATTTTAATCCACTTGGTAAAATAGTATTATTATTGTAATAATTGTTTAAGGTTTTTGGATAAGTGTAATACTTAGGCAAAAATTTTCTACGTTTCAACATGCATTTATCGTAAAGAATTTATGGATGATGAAAGGTACCATCAGAGCATAAAGTATAGTCGAGTCTACAACGAATGGTATTTCAGTGATTTTACTGTTGTTTTGTTCTTTTATCTGAAAAAAAAAAAATGGTCCAAACAAATTAATTTAATTGGTTTCAATGTACAATAGCTCATGGTTGCTTTAGTAATTTAATGCTTGAGTAATCTTTACAATGAAAATGGGAACTACTGTTGCTACTAAATTAGCTGAATTCATTCATCACTTCATTCATGAAACAACTTTGTATTTCTTTAGCTCTTTGCGTTTAATAGCCCAAATAATATTTGCTTTCCTGAAGTTTTTTGTTTTACTTTTGCTTTTCGATCGTGCTTTATTTTCACAGAAAAGTGTCCCTAATTATACAGAAATAGATGTTTCACATACATATGAGTACTGGAGATCAGCATTCGACTTCACTTCTATGAACGATGGCGACCCATTGGAGCTGCTGGAAATGTTTTCGGATGCAACTGAAGAGATTTGTAACACACAAATGGAATCTCCACATATAAAAACAATTTCGGAGTAAGTCGTGGACTCCTATATGCAAAATGATGCAGATTTCAAACGTAAATCAAACTAATGAACGGTAACATATTTTGCAGGTCACGGCAATCGTTTGACGTTATGATTCTGGAACGTCTAATGTATGCATGCTACTACGGATTAGCTCACAAAATAGGATCCCCACCTATGATCGGCTTCGTTTCACTCGGCGTACTAGGAGTAACACACAGTTCCTACGGAAATCCAAATAACCCCGCGTATAATCCAGATTTTATGATGCCTTACACTGACCACATGTCATTTTGGCAAAGATTATCTCACACTTACTTTTACCTGCGTTACTTGCGATTATGGCATTTTAAAGTGTTACCGGCGCAACAAAAATACCAAGAGAAATATTTTGGCCCAAACCTGCCGCCGGTTATCCAGACTGACAGAAATTTCAGTCTGCTGTTGATAAACAACCACTTCAGTATGAACTACCCTCGACCATACTTGCCAAGTATGGTGGAACTAACTGGATTACACCTAGAAAAGAAAAGGAAGCCTTTGCCAAAGGTAATAATACTTATTTATTTTAGGATCTAAAGTAAATTTACTGATAAAAACCCATCAAACACAATATTACAGATCCTTCAGCAATTTCTGGATGGAGCTGAAAATGGCTTTATATACTTCAGTCTAGGAACTAATGTTAAAGGCAGCACTATGCCTAAGGAGAAAAGACGAGCCTTCCTGGAGGCGTTCTCTGAGCTGCCTCAGCGAGTGCTGTGGAAGTGGGAGGCGGACAGCCTGCCCGGACAACCAGACAACGTCATGGTGGCCAAGTGGCTGCCACAGCAGGACGTGCTCGGTGAGAGAGTCCCTCCACTGCACTTCCAAACATTTCTACAGACTTCTTCATCGGGCACTACTTAATACAGCGTATTTTCTTTCACCAGCACATCCGAAGATCAGTCTTTTCATCACCCAGGGTGGATTACAGAGTATGAACGAGGCTGCATACAATGCTGTTCCACTAGTAGTTATCCCATTTTTTGCAGATCAGGGTCATAATGCAGCTAAAATGGCAGCTGCTGGCATTGCTTATAAATTGGAGTTCAAGGACGTTACGAAAGAATCCGTCCTAAAAGCTATCAACACTGTTTTAGAAGATTCAAGGTATGTTGAGATAATTTATACTATTCTATGAAACAGTAATGTTCACTTCATAGGTGTTCATTTAAAATGAGGAATGTGAAGTATGACAAAAGAAATCATATCACACAAATATATGTATTAACGTTCAGTTCATTTTATGATGATATGAATAATGTTTGGCTGATTCTTATTTTACACAACTTGTCGTTTATTTCTTAAGCTTATAGATAGTAATTTAAAGTACTCTAATTACCTTACTACACATTTATACAAAACTGAAAGCTAGTTATTGCAAATAACTTTCAATTTGATTACGTCTTATAATTTACTTCTGTGTACCTGGTTCCGTTTTGACCAAAATCCAAAATACATCTCCGTAACCAAAGGAGCAAATAAATTCTTACTTGAGGAGTGATTTCTTTCGTGTGCGAGGGAACGGGGTGTGGCTACACTTTCCATTGTACTCTTAGTCGACTGCTCCATCAGAATCTATCGATTTCGTGTAGAAAACATTGGTATAGAGTGGTTATAGTAAGGTTGTATCGGGTCGAAATAGAAGATAATAGTCAGCAGATTATCTGCATATAATCGTTAAAAATCAAAATCGAAATGCTGGAATATTTTTCTTTTGAACGAACAATCCAGTGGTATCCATAAACTTCAAGTGAGGGAGCTAAGCTATATCAACAATAGTATAATTCGCCACGTGGAGGTGATTTAGCATGCCCATTAGTTTTGAGAACGTCACTGGTAAACGCTAGATTGCCCGTTCTAGCGAAATGAATGGCAATAGACACTCTAAATTTTTTAAATTTCATTCAGAAGAGAGAAAAATTTAATTTTGTAGTCATTTAGTTCGAAAAATTAGTTACAATTTTAAAAATTCCAGTGCTGCCAAAGAGAGAGAATATCGAAGTTGATCCGATTGGGTAAACAACTTATTAATAATGCAAAGAATCCGAAAGTAACCTGCTGGAAGCAATGAATGCCTAAGTAGCCATCTTCTGTCGAATTCCATATACTTTCTCTTGTTATTATTTTACGGCTTGTCGGAATCGATTTAATTAGTGGCGTTAGAGAATTGGGGCGAGGACCCGACAGGGTGGCTGAGTGCGCGGAGGCGCCGCACAGTGGATCCTGGAGGTACAATGACCCAAGGCCACCGCGTACCTGCCGTCTAGACTGCGTTTTTTCGCAGCCGTCAAGATGAAGGTCGGGACGGTTCCCAATCTCAGCCTCATAAACAACACATTTCACAAATAAAAAGCACATTTATCACACGTATAACATAGTTGCACATTTCAGACAGATGGTAACATTTCACTTCCTATGCTAGTTATTAGTATGTTTTGGCAGCAGCTATAAAGTGCCTGGGGTCAGCAAGGGCATGCGGTCGTAAAACCAATACTCAAAATTGAGCCATGCCAATGTTGAGTAAAACTCTTCAAACGTTGCAGATCCCTAATATTGTGAAAGGGTAGGGAGGGGATAAGGATTGAGACCATATTATTCATCTTAAGTGTATTCCTGAAATTTTGGAGGCCAGAAGAAGATTCTAATAGCGTACATGACAATAAAAAAAAAATGAAAATTTATTGTTGATTGTAGAGTAAGTTATAAGGAGACAGAAAATCAACTTTTATTAGGTTACATCTTATTATTCTTAATAAAACAAAATCTTAAATTACAGCCGTTATCCACGTGATGTACATGTACATTACAGATCACACCTTGTGACGGCCTTACCACTAAACATTATTTTTGTTTCCGTGTAGTTGGCCTTTCTAGACAATATAGGTGTCATTTTCTTCAGGTTTTAAGTTATTCGTTTATTTCTCGTCATTGAATATTTTGACAATAGTCTTATTCCATAGCATATTATTTTCATTTTAATTACCAATACACTGAAGATCTAAAGAAACGGGTACAGGCATGTCGCATGTGTATGCAAACAGAGATATGTAAACACACAGAGTACGGCGCTGCGGTCGGCAACGCCTATATAAGATAACAGGTGTCTGGCGCAGGCGTTAGATCGGTTACTGCTGCTACAATAGCAGGTTGTCACGATTTAAGCGAGTATGAACGTGGTATTATAGTCAGCGCATGAGAGATGGGACACAGCATCTCCGAGGTAGAGATGAGGTGAGGATTTCCCCGAATGACCAATTCACTTGTGCACCGAGAGTATCGGGAATCCGGTAAAACATCAAATCTCCGACATTGCTGCGGCCGGGAAAAGATCCTGCAAGAACGGGACCAACGACGACTGAAGAGAATCGTTCAACGTGACAGAAGTGTAACCCTTCCGCAAATTCCTGCGGATTTCAATGCTGGTCTAAAACAAGTGTCAGCGTGCGAAACATTCTATGAAACATCATCGATATGAGCTTTCAGAGCCGAAGACCCACTCGTGTACCGTTGCTGAGTGCACGACACAAAGCTTTTCGCCTCGCCTGGACCCGTCAACACCGATATTGGGCTGTTGATGAATGGAAACATGTTGCTCGGTCTGAGTCTCGAGCGGATGGATGTGTACCGGTATGGAGACAACCTCATGAATTCATGGACCCTGCATGTCAGCAGGGGACCGCTCAAGCTGGCAGAGGCTCTGTAATGGTGTGGGCCGTATGCAGTTGGAGTGACATGAGACCCCTGATACGTCTAGATATGACGCTGACAGGTGACACGTACGTACGCATCCTGGCTGATTACCTGCATCCATTCATGTCCATTGTGCATTCCGACGGACTTGGGCAATTCCAGCAGGACAATGCGACACCCCCACACGTCCAGAATTGCTACAGAGTGACTCCAGGAACACACTTCTGAGTTTAAACAATTTCGCTGGCCACCAGACTCCCCAGACATGAACATTATTGAGTATATCTGGGATGCCTTGCAAGATGCCGTTAAGAAGAGATCTCCACTCGTACTCTTACGGATTTATGGACAGCCTTGCAGGATGCATGGTACCGAGCGTGGTGGTGTAACGGATAGCGTTCTGGCCTCGCATTCGGGAGGACGGCGGTTCGAATCCCCCGTCCAGGCATCCAGATTTGGGTTTTCCATGGTTTCCCAAATCACTCCAGGCAAATGCCGGGATGCTTCCTTAAAAAAGGCCATGGCCGAATTCCTTCCCATTCCTTGCCCTCATCCTTTCCCGTCTCTAAAGTCCTCGCTGTTGAGAGACGTAAAGCAGTTAAAAAAAAAAAAAAAGAAGGATGCATGGTGTCAATTCTCTCCAGCACTACTTCAAACATTAGTCGAGTCCATGCCATGTCATGTTGCGGCACTTCTGCGTGATCGCAAGGGCCGTACACGATATTATGCAGGTGTACCAGTTTCTTTGGCTCTTCAGTTTAATTGATGTCGCTAGTTTTTACAATAGTGCAATTTTACTTCCATCTTTTTATTGGTTACGTCAATTTGTTTAAGAGAAGGAGAATGAATGCAGTAAGTGTTTCAAATATTCTTATTCCATTCTTTCAACACCTACCAGGGTAGGTCCAAAAGTTCCCACCCTAAGTAGGAAGGGACATTTAAATAAATAAAATATGTATATTACTTTTTAATTTAAAGTCCCTTTATTGTAATAGATTATTGATAACGTGGAATTAACATATTTTCAAAATTGTTCAAAAAAATAGTTGTTTCTCGTTTCTAACTTTTCAAATCAAATAAATATTTTTTAAAGTCGATGAGGTCTATCTTCAGTCAAAGAATTTGAAAAGAAAATCTCCACATGCAACAAAAACACACTTCATCCGTTTGAGCTAACTTGAGGAAAATTTGTAGTTTGTGTGCCATTACGATAAGTACCTTCTAAGTGGGTTTTTTTTGTGTATAACTGGGAAATCAAATAAAAATTAAATTTTATTTGCAGTAGACTTATTTTTTGATACTTAACTTTCTAGACACTCAAAGGATATAATATTTCCTCACTATCTGAATTTATCTGATGTATTATTTCATTCCCTCTTATGCGTAACTAAAGTATTGTAGAAAGAGTATAAAAATATCTTGAAGGAACCTAAGATTCGAAGGCATAGAGTAGTTCCATTAACGCTGAAGAAAATTCCAGTTTCTTTTGAAAAAAGAAAAATAATAATGGTAAAATTTAGTAACATAAAATATAATTTTAAAAGAATAATTTTGTAATTATTCTTATATGAATGCATGACTACACCAGTAGCTTAGCTATTAGCTTGTCTCTTCATCGGAGCAACAACGTTACAAGTGTGCTACTGTAATACAAACGCGAGGGAAAACGTATTGCATTCATGAAAAACTTTGAGCGGCACATCTAAGCACTGCTCCACAGCATTACTCGAAATTTGATATCTGTTTACTTGTAAGTTGAACCTAATCTCAAAATTCATAATTTGTTTATAAATAGATTGATAAAGTTAAATTATGTACTTTATTATACACGAAAAGATAAAGAATTGCTTCAATGTTTAAAAAAGAATGTTTTTTGTAAATATGCTAGATCACACCTTACAAATTTTAGCCACTCCCTTGCATGTTTTTCTAGTTTGGAACGTAAATAAACAATATTCTTAGAGTTTTAATTGATGCGATTACACTTTAAGGCACTTCGCACCACTCATAAACTGATTTAATCAAAGAAATTATCAAAGTAGTGATTTGTTTACAGCAGCGTTTACTGACAAGTAACGTAAAATATTACGAGATGCTATGACCGTTTTGGAACCAAAATTTATATTATATAAAAACTAAAGATTTTATCTTTACGTCTGCTTTTATCTGAATGATATATAAGTACAGTGCTGATCAGTTTTATAAAATTAGAGATGTACTATATTGTCATTCTGAAAAATGGCAGCCAAATAATGGACATAGGATTTTGGACTGACATTACCAGAATTCTTCCAAACATACTGAGTTGTCATTATTGCTGAAAATACGAGTCTCATGATCTGATTAATCGCGCAATTGATAACAAAAGTCGTTGAAACATGATGTGGTAGTCTTGGCCGTCTTCAGATCGGCTTCGTGTAATTGACATAGCGCAATCGATAAAAATTATTCAGGATAATTAGTCATTTTAATTTAAACTTAGTCTTTTTAATCAAAGTACTTATATGTGCAAATGGTTCTAACAAAGCTCAAAAATGTTATGTTTGGTTAATTCAGTTTCTGAGGAGCATGTATCAGCAGACAAGAAACGTAGGCGTATTTGGCATTATATTGTGAGATTGTCTAATATTTCTCATAAGGTAGATTAGTATTAATATTACGTGGTTGCTTGCATGTTCGCAGCTACCGTGAGAACATGCGTCGCTTCTCTGCGGTGTTCCGCGAGCACCAGGAGGAGTCTCTGGACAAAGCCGTCTGGTGGATCGAGTACGTGATACGGCACAACGGAGCCCGGCACCTGCGCAGCGCGGCGCTAGACCTCTACTGGTGGCAGCTGCTGCTGCTAGACGTGTTCGCCTTCGTGCTGGCGGTGGTGGGCGTTGCAGTGTTCGCAGTGTATAAGATTTCGGTATCAGTGACGGCTAAACTCTATCGTGCACTGAAACTCAAGACGTTATGAGTGAAACTAGTCATAATGAGCTCTATGCCAAAGATTTTAAAAAGCATGATAGTGAAAACTATTACATTTGTATTTTAATCAGAAAATAATCGTTTTAGGTAAAACTGTTTCAGTAACTATGTAAGCGTTGACTCTTACAAAGGAATTTACATGTCTACTGCGCTTACTACTTTTTACTTAAAATATTCTAGTTTGAGTATATTCTTATACAGTTTCGATTGGTGGAATTAGTATTACCTAATGCTCGATTGCCTTGATATAGCATATTTCCCATAAGGGATGTTTCTTAAGAATATTTATGCGTCGTTCTTCAATTTCAATGTTAATACTTGCTTGATGAGTGCTTATTTATGTTTGTATTCCATAAGATGTGCTTATTTCATACTTTTTAGGATATTTTGCAGAGTTAGATAAAATAGACTAAATAATTTTACAGAAACTTTTACATTCATACAAACCAAAGTATTTATTCGTTTTGCATTTCAGTGCATTAGCTGACCTATTCTGTGAACTCTCACTTTCTCTCTACAAAAATTTAGAGGCGCAGAGTTACGGTAGCTATTTTCTTGGACAGTGCTTTAAATCGTATTTCTATTTTCATGGCAGGAATGCGTCATAAATAATAAGTCTAAATTTTATTTTTAAGATTTTTGAAATAGCATCTGAAAGTCCCATTTTTCTGGGAAATGGTATCAGAGAGACTAACGAGGGTCGACTCATACTTTAATGATTTGAGAAGGAATACAAAATCGAACATTCTTGGAAAAACTCCATTCAAATGTGTCCTTTGTAGAATATCGGTTGTGTCGTCTCAGACCCTGAAAGTGAATGAGGAGTACATTTAATCTTAAATCGAGAAGAAATTAATCGATATTTTGATCAAATATTTGTGTAAGAGATGTCGCCAGAGGACATTCGTCAGATTGTGTTAGCAGATGATTCACCACACTACAGGACAATGAAAATGTAAGCGTAAGAATTGGAGAGTCGGACCTCGAGGAATGATTTTCATCCTTACAGTGCAGGCAATTATTACAGAAAAGATGGCAACGTACATGGGCTGGCAGCAACCCACGGAAGGGTAGCAGTTCGCCAAAACAATGCGACATCAATTATTCCAAAAATAATATCAGATCGAAGTCTTTGAGTTAGCAGACATGAGAAAGTATTCCGCCCGTTGCGTGGGGAAACTTTTAACAGCAAAACAAAAGGAAGTAAGGAGGTAGGTGTCTGTAACTAAAACTTTAGCATTTTTTGAAACCTATTCAGTAGAATTTGTTGAATGGGGCCTATCACTTTAAACATAATTAAAGCAGGTTATTGTGTAGTTAACATCGCTGCCCTTCTCATCTTCGCACCTTCTCGAAGTGCCGGAAAAGTGACGATGTTTGGGATTATGCTTCCAACTATCCTGAAAATATGTGAAATCATTGCTGTGGCTTATTATGAGAACCTTGAGAAGCAGTTTAAGCAGCTCTTAAGGAAAAGAAAATAACTGTAAAAATATATTCTTGCATCAGGTCAATGCTCTATCTCCCTGTGCCATGGTGCAATTCACGACTGTTGGTTTCATTTATTAAACACTATTAATCCAATCTGACTTCCATCTATTCCAAAAAATTATCTGGTTTCCAATTCAAGTCGTAGGATTTATAAATGTTGCAACCATATTTTTCGACACCCCTGAGATTTCCTTAATCATCCGTATAAAAGGCAGTGTGGGAGCCTCAAGAGAGGTATGTGTTGAAAACTTTCATTTCATGAGCATCAGTCTGCACACGCTAAGAAACTTGTGGTGCATCCATTATTTAGTATCTGAAACAAAAGATTTTCGTGTGAAGGGAGAGTTATAATTCTGCTAAATTTACCATCAGATATTTTGAAAAACTTAATTAGTGGCCGTTTCATGTAACACGGTCATAAGACATAAAATAAGAACCTTCAATAAATGCTATGTAACGTTACTTCAACAGAAAGCACACAAATAAATGCAATATAAGGAATGGTTGTTAATGTATTTCCACATTTAAGCTTCATGTTCCAGTAATTGTGCGTAATTTAACCATTATTACTTGATTTACCGTTTCGCGAAGAATGTGAAAATCATTGTTAAATTATCTAAGGGGCAGTTAACAGGCTTAAAACAAGAACAAACTTCAAATCCTTGACTGCTAACAACCGTTTAGCACAATTTTTCATATTCTTTATTAGAACGTATTTAAATAGAATCATGATGATTTCGATAGTATAACAAATATTTCATCCACATGTTATATATGCATTCACCAGTAAAATTTAGATAGATATATGGATGCAACGTGATTTCGATACATGGTACTAAGAAAAGACTCCGACATCAAACATTCTAAATTCGGGCTTGTCGGGCGATAAACAATAAATATTCTTTAACGGGTGCTTTAGGTAAACCTTATTTATTTACCTTATGGCCACTGCACAAAAAATACAATTTAACATTAAATTATAATTAAAATTCAAAATTAACATGGTGTAGCCAATGTAGAGCTTCATTTGAAATATTAATAAAGTCTATCGGTGATCCCCTGAAGGCTCGAAGTGGGCAATCAGAGATCACGTGACGGATAATTTGTTTTTCCTCACCACAGTCGCATTTCGGCGAATCTCTAATTCCCCATGTGTGCAAAGCTGAAGCCGATCTGCAATGACCAGACCTAACTCCGTTAAGAGCTGCCCAGGTCTTGCGAGGAAGGTCAAGTCCCTAAGATGCTTGTTGCTGTCAAACAGCGAGTGCCATTCTGGTGGGGCTGAGGCTATCCACTCCAATTCCTAAGCTTCTCTCTCATTAAAATTATCAGATATATTCTGTTTTGCCGTTTTTATGCTCGGACTTATTGATTTAAGTCTCTGAAACTGATTTTCCATTTCGTCGTGGTAGGGCAGATCCAAGTTATGACAGATCTTATTATATTGGGCAATTAGGCGATTGTGTCGTCTTATCGTAGGCGGTTCGATGTTACACAAAACGGGTAGCCAGTACAGTGGAGTGATCTTGATACATCCACTAATCAACCGCATTGTCTGGTTCAAAACTATGTCGATCTTTTTGACGTGGGTACTATTCATCCAGACAGATGAGCAGTACTCAGCTGCAGAATACACAAGGCTCAGTGCGAAGTGTGGAGGCGGATGCTCCCCAGGAAGTGCCAGTTAACTTCTGCAGAATATTATTTCTGGTTCTTAGTTTTGCTGAAAGGTTGTTTAGATGTTTATTGTATGACAAGGTGCGATACATTACTACTCCCAAATACTTGGGGAAGGGGTTGTTTCGGAGGAGAGTGCCATCAAGAACGTCAAGCGAGAAATTCGCCGCCGATTATTAAGATGGAAGACACTAGTTTCCGTCTAGCTGGAACTGGTTACGAGACGCCATTTCTTAAAATAGTTGCTCGTAGTTTTGAGGTCTGCTGTTAAACTATTTTCAGTTTGCTGAACGTTATCAGATTGTTGTACTACTGCCAGATCGTCAGCATAAGAGAATTGTCTGGATTCTGTTTGAGGAATTTCGGAAATATATAAATTAAAAAGAAGTAGATCAAGAACTGTACCTTGAGGCAGACCAATATTCACTCTTCTTACTTTGCATATCTTATTATCTGAGACAACCTGGAAAGTTCGGTTAGCTAGCATGGTATTGATCAGACAAATGATTTTTTTGCACTTCAAAATGTTCAGCAGTTTGTATACCACATCCTCTCGCCACACTGTATCGTAGGCTGCAGTAAGGTCAACAGATACAGCACCAGTCTTCAATCGCCTCTCGAATCCTGCTTATATGTGAGTTTCCAAGGCCAGGACCTGATCCTCTCAGTTTCTTGCAGGTCTAAAACCTGCCTGTTCAACTGGAATGTTTGCGAAAATTATTGAACTGATTGTATTGTAGATGATCCTTTCAAATAACTTGTAAGTATTACTTAGCAGTGAAATAGGTCTAAAATCCTCTGGAACTTCAGGGCCTTTTCCTGGCTTCAGAATGGCTATGATCTTTGCCCGTTTAAACTCCGCAGGGATGACACTTGTCAGTAGTATGTTAGTAAAGAAGCGGGGCAACCATTTTCTGGTAAGTTTTCCACAGTGGGTAAGGAACTCCGTGTGAACTTCGTCAAAACCTGGAGTCTTCCCATTCTTCATTTGTTTGATAGCTCTTGTATATGGGTGACAAGGGATGAGAGGTTTATAGGGGCAGAGTACATTCTTTTTAGATGGAACAATTGTTTTCACTTTCCGAGTAAGATCTTTATCAGCGCTCACTCTAGACATGTTGGCAAGTCGACTTGCTATTTGATCTGGAGTGACTTGATGCTTTGCTTGAGGGTTATGTGGGGCTCCACCTAGCTTTTTAAGGAGGCTCTATGCTTTCCGTCTGGAATTCTTGAAACTCAAGGTTTGCACCGTATCATTCCGTTTGAGTTTACGGGCATTGTCCAAGTTCTGCAGCAGTTATTCGGTTGCTTCTGTACGCCTGTTGTGTTGGAAATCATCATATAGCATTTCGCATGTTTCTTTCCAGCACGGGATATATTCTTTTCTATAGCCTCTAAGAATAGACTTTTTAGCTGTCGCTATGGTTACTCTGACAAATCTAATTTTTTGCTAATGGAGGTATCCATCTTAAGTTTTTATCCAGGTTACCGGCAAATTCTTCCCACTTTCCCAAAGTTCCAACTAGGTAAAGGCCAGGATCCAATTATGGGAATTCTTAGACCAACTTCTAGCAAGACTGGTCGGTGTTGATTATGTGGAAAGGCTTGTAGTACTCGTCTTGTAGTTGGTAGAGGGTGGCTTTGGTCATCACGTGAGACAAAATATAGATCTGGGTTGGCTTCGGTGTTCCATCTTCCTGATTTAATAGTACCTGCTTCTTTCGGGTTAAAAACTAAGTTCATGTCATTTTCTGGCGCCGATTCCTCTAGCCTGATTCCATACTGGTTGTTTTTTGTGTACTTCCAATGTGTGTGACGCCTATTGAAGTTGGCAACATACATAACGTGATGTCGAGACTCTGGTAGAACTTCACTCGGCCATGAGATGGAAGGGGGCTTACACACATTAATAATTTTAATGTTGTTCACTACCGTGGTAATAATGTGGATGTTATTTTCGTTGCATGCTGACACGAGGCAGGCATTGATAATAGTATTTCGCAACATATGTTGCGTACCCGTAACTTTGATGATTGCCACCTGAGATTTTGTAGCCTTGATTTTTCCTCTAAGATTCAGCTGCAAATCATCCTTGGTGTGGGTTTCTTGAACGCAGGCTATATCGACGTTGTGGTTAAGTAATAACTTAGAAAGGCAGTCGCTTTTTGATCGGCTTATTCCTTCCATGTTAAGTTAGCAAACCCTTATGGGATGTCCAAGCGTTCTTGCCTTTTGGTTCTTATAAGAAACGTTAGGTGACATGAGGATTACTGTGCTCTGGTTGCCAGGAGTTCCTACAGGATTGTCTGGCGAGCCGACTGTATAGACCAGGGATGGCGAACTTTTATTGGTCAAGATACCATTTTTTCCTAAAGAAACGTTGAATGAATCCATGGCGTGCCATCAAACAATCATTATTAACAGTCATGATTGATGGGAAAAGAAATAAAACTAAATAGCTTACTATCACATTAAAAATTTATATTTCTAACCGCAATTTAAGTTTTTTATACTAAGCAATAATATCAAAACTTATGTGTTTGTTTAAATATATGAAACTAGCGCGACTTCTGTTGTTGAAAATTAATGCCAAATAACTTATATTGGTTTCATTCTTTGTTACTTTTAGCAGAATGCAAGCTGAATTGGAGCCATCTGACACACGGTTTCGAAGCCAGTATTTAAAGAAAAAATTTAAAGGAATTGGGTTATAAAACTTTGGTCAGACCATTCCTTGAATATAGTAGTGTAGTATGGGACCCACATTTTGGCTTCAAATACAGGAGTTGGAGAGGGTGCAAAGAAAGGCTGCTAGATTTACCCCTGAATATTACCGCAGAACGCACTCAGTAACCGACATGATAAAAGAGCTCGAATGGAATTATTTGGAACACAGGAGGAGGATGAAAAGAATCATGGGAATGTATAAGGCTTATATTGGTGATGAGGCGTGGAAAGATATTGGTGTAAGAATTAAAAGTAATGCATGGAAGAGAAAATATGACCATGACCACAAACTTCCACTCGATTTCAGGCACAAGGGTGTGGGAAGATTTTCTTTTGTAAGTAATAGACCAGGGTTTGGAATAAGTTACCAAGAGAATTGATAAATAATTGTCCAAAAACGTTGAAATAATTTGAAGTTGAAATATGTGGACGGAAAAAGTAGGTGGGTACAGGAAAAGGGAAACATTGGGTGTGTATGCGTAATCGGTAAAAGAAGTCAGAGAATAGTTGTCCTCACGTCGCTTGCGTTTGCTCACTCAGTCCGTTCGGTAAAAAATTCGCTTGAAATCAACTTTGCACAAACTGTAGTTGTTCAGGCACTGGTAGCTTCGTTCACGATGAACTTTGTTACCATGATCTTAAATTACGTAGACGAAATAATAAATTACTTATATCAATTAGGGACCTACTTGATTAATGCCCCCCGCAGGGGCCTGGTACGCAAGTGCCAGGTACGGGTTTGGCGAACCCGCGGTGCCCGAGCTGGAAACTTGTGAGCGCCGCAAGTTTCCCACACCGTAAGCTCCTACCATGCTTCAACGACCACCGTAGGGCGTGGCGGTGGAACGTTGTGTGCCTAGGAGAACGGGGATCTTGGCTTCATCGCCCGGATCACGAGGACGGTAGAAACCTCTATAAAAAACCCCTCAACCTCAAGGTCAGCCACGTGCCGAGGAGGTGCATGTGTGAGAGGTAGATCACACGCTAACGTGCAACCTCAGGGGCACCTGCGCACCCCTGTTGTAATAAGCATTTCTTTTTATCATGTTTTTGCTCGTGGGACCAAAATTCCATCTCACAAACAAAAACCAAACCCCTGCGGTCCGGGTGTGCCGCAGGTTAAAAAAAATACACCCAGTTCCAACAAGCGGGCGAGGGTTGACAGCCCTCCTCCGGAACAAGATAACTGTAACGGAAGGGTTTGTCTTATAGACAACGCCTTTGTAATAATGGCAAGAACGGAGGGATCCTTTGAGAAGGTCTCTCCGTTTTATATAAACAAAGGATTGGAGGGAATAGCGGGTAGTTTAAAGAGTGTCAAAAAGCTGAGGAATGGGACCCTGCTTCTGGAAACATCTAACCACAAGCAGGCTGTTTCACTCCTTAAGTGTGAGAAGCTCGGGGAGTTCGCAGTGAAATGCGAACTCCATAAAACTCTAAACTCTAGCAAAGGAGTCATCACTTGCAGAGACTTAATAGATATAGAGTCCGAGGAACTCCTTAAGGAGTGGGCATCAGATAATGTGGTCGAGGTTAGGCAGATCAAACGAAGGGTTAACGGCAATCTTGAGAAGACTGCCACCTTCGTCCTGACGTTCGACACTCCGACGTTGCCGAAATCCATTAAAGCCGGATATCTAAATTTGAATGTTCGCCCGTATGTCCCGGACCCGATGCGCTGCTTTAAGTGCCAGCGGTTCGGGCATACGACGGCGAACTGTAAAGGCAACGCCACTTGTGGGAAATGTGGAAAACCGGCTCATGAACCGGGTGCAAGTTGCACCCTCCCACAGGTGTGCATTAACTGCTCCGGGTCACATCCAGCCTGGAGCAGGGAGTGTCGAGTGTACCTTGAAGAAAAGAAGGTACAGGAGTTGAAGACTAAGGAAAGAATATCCTTTGGCGAGGCGAAGAAACGGTTTAAGGCGCTGGCGCCACCGGTCTTCGCCACTAGCTTCGCCAAAACGTTGTCAACTCCCGTCAGGAAGGAGAGCGTTGCTACGCAGACGACCGTTGTGGACACGGGCACGAGCATGACATGCTCGTGCCAGTGCAAGTGTGGTGCGCAGCCCACTAAGGTCCTAATACCAAGGACCGCGGTCGTCGGTAGTAGCGCTTGTGCTAACCCGACCACTACAGCAGCAGGGTCATCGAGTCCACCAGCCAAAGCACGGCCATCCGCTCCAGTAGCTGCAGCCGTGGGTGCCTCTGCAACAGCAGAAGCAGCACCCATGGCAAAAGCTACATCTCCACCGATAGTAGCAGCAGAAACGCCATCTGCCGGAAGCGGATGGCAGTTAGTGCAGAAAGTTCGGGGTCCGAAGTTCAAACACACGGACCCCACTGTGTTCTTGAAGTCCCCTTCTACTTCCCCACCCAGTTCCCCAACTGGTGGGAAGAAGAGAGGGGGAAGGCCTCGGCGGAAGAAAGATCCGCAAGACGCCGAGGCCTCAGAACAAAAGTCGTCTTCGGACCCCGAAGATGACGTTATGCTGGTGGACGTAGACCCTGGTCCCGTTCCTCAGCAGACACCAGACCCTGACCCACCCGACCCGGGGCGGGTGGTTTTAAATAGGTAGAATGGCTCCCATACTTCAGTGGAACGTCAACGGTTTTCAGGCTCACAAAGAGGAAGTCCAACTCTTAGCACGGTCTAATCCATTGTGTCTCTGTCTACAGGAGACACATTTTAGACCACAACATCAGCCAGTGCCAAGAGGTTATGACATATTCCGAAAAGACGATACCGAGGGTGATCGAGCGAAGGGCGGAGTGGCCGTGTTTGTTCGGAACACTGTCCACTCCGAACCCATTGCTCTCACCTCTCATCTGCAAGCAGTAGCGGTGAAAATACACGGTCCAATCCAACTGACCGTATGCTCTGTCTATCTGCCACCCAGTGTGTCAGTCGTCTACGACGACCTGGTTGGCATTATACGACAACTCACTCGGCCCTTTCTCCTTTTGGGAAATTTCAACGCCCACAGTGCGTTGTGGGGTTCCACCACCGATTGCCCCAGGGGCCGAGTGGTTGGTAGATTGATAGAGCAGGAGGAAATTTGTATCCTGAATACAGGGCAAATGACTCATTTCACCGCTGCTACCGGTACGTCTTCTGCAATTGACCTTTCCTTGTGCTCCCCCTCCATCGCGGACTCCGTGCATTGGGAGGTGGATCGCGACCTACATGGAAGTGACCACTTCCCTGTTTGGATGCACGTTGAGTGTGAGTGGGGAGGAGGTAATAACCGGCGTAAATGGAACGTCAGTGGTGCAGATTGGCAGCTCTTCTGCCGTTCTGTACTGCTACAACCCTGTGGTAGTATACAGGAGAAGGTGAATCACTTCACAGAAGTGATTCACCGTGCAGCTGACGTCTCCATGCCGAAAAGCTCCGGAACGCTGCGAAGGACGCCCGTCCCCTGGTGGAACGACGATTGTCGCTCCGCCATCCAGGGTCGTAGACGGGCGCTACGTCGTTTTAAGTTGTGCCCAACAGCTGACAACCTAGCAGCGTTCCGTATTGCCAGAGCTAAGGCGCGTCGAGTTATTAAGGAGAGCAAGAAGAGGTCATGGCAGAAACTTTGTGAGCACAATAAATCGTTCCACACCTTCATCGAAAGTATGGGAGTCCATTCGCCGTATATCCGGAAGGTACTCCCGCCCACCAGTATCTGGATTACTGGATCATGGACGTATTATTACCGACGAACGAAGCATAGCGCAGCTGATGGCGGAGAACTTCGCCGCCGTCACTTCATCGGCCAACTTTGAACCTCGGTTCCAGCGACAAAGAGTTGCTGCCGAGAGGCGCACGCTGTGCTTTGATTCGTCGAATACAGAGGCATACAACCGCCCATTTACATTTTGGGAACTGGAGTCAGCGTTGAATAGCGCTAACGACACTGCTCCAGGGCCTGATCTGATCCAGTACCAGATGCTGAGGCATCTTAGTAAAGATGCTAAAGAGTACCTTCTGGATACTTTTAATGACATATGGACCGGAGGACACTTCCCCGACTCGTGGAAAGAAGCAACACTAATTCCAATTTTAAAACCTGGCAAAGACAAATTGTTGCCAGGTAGTTATCGTAGTATTGCCTTGACTAGCTGCGTGGGGAAGACACTGGAGAGGATGGTGAATCGCCGCCTCGTCTGGTGTCTTGAATCCCGTAATCTTCTGAGCCGCTTTCAGTGTGGATTCAGGAAGTTCCGTTCCACCTTGGACAACCTGATCCTCCTGGAGGCGGCAATACAGGATGCGTTCATTCGCAGCCAGCATCTTGTGGGAGTCTTTTTCGATCTGGAGAAGGCCTACGATACTACCTGGCGGCATGTTATTTTAAAGCAGCTGCACGAATGGGGCTTTAAGGGTAACCTGCCCCGTTTTTTAAAATCATTTTTATCTGGTCGTTGCTTCCGGTACCGAGTTGGTGGTGAAGTGTCTGATCTTTTTATTCAGGAAAACGGTGTTCCTCAGGGGTCAGTTTTAAGCGTGACTCTTTTCGCTATTGCGATAAATAGCATTTTAAGTGTTATAAGGAGACCTATAGGGTGCTCCTTATATGTGGACGATTTTTTAATATTTATTGCTTCATCCAGTCTGAGAAGCGCTGAGCGGCAGTTGCAACTCACGCTGAACAGGCTGGATGAATGGTCAGTGCACACTGGTTTCCGTTTCTCTGCGGAGAAAACCCGGTGTGTACTTTTTACTCGTAGCAGAAGCCTTTTATCAGAACCCCATCTTACCCTGAGGAATACCGTTTTACGTTTTACTGAAACAGTTCGGTTTCTGGGCCTAATTTTAGACAACAGATTAACCTGGCTACCACATCTCAAAGATGTGAAAGCCAGAGCCTCAAAAGCTCTAAATGTTTTAAAAAGTCTGTGTGGTAGGTCATGGGGCGCTGACCGCTCCTGCCTGCTACAATTTTACAGAGCCTTTGTACGGTCGCGGCTGGAATACGGTTGTATCGTGTATGGTTCGGCACGGGACAGTTATCTCCGTATACTAGATAGTGTCCACCATGCTGGAATTCGGCTCGCCACGGGTGCATATCGCACCAGCCCTATTGTCAGCATTTGTGCTGACTCGGGCGAGCCGCCGCTCACCATCCGCCGGCAACTCCTCATGGTGCGACACTACCTTCATGTTGCCATAACACCTGGCAGTCCCGTGTACGACATAGTTCTACACCCCAACCACGAGCGGCTCTATGCCAACCGACATAGAGCCACTAAACCGTTCAGCTACCGTACAAGGGCTATTTTAGAACAATATGGATTAGAGTTTCCATCTTTTTATCACCAGGGTTGGAGTAAATCTCCTCCCTGGCTTTTAAAGAGGCCCAGAATAATTTTAGACCTGTCTCGGTACAACAAAGTTTGTACCGCTGACAGTGTTTTTAATAATGTTTTTAGAGACGTTTTAAATGGGCATCACACGTTTACCCCGGTGTATACGGATGGGTCTAAGCAGGCTAACGGAGTAGGATGCTCCGTAGTGTTCCCTCGAGCGACTTACACATTCAAAATGGACGGCAGTTGCAGCGTTTTTACTGCCGAATGCTATGCCGTGCTAAAGTCGCTCCAGCATATGAAAGTAAATCGCGATAAGTGTTTCATCATATGCTGTGATTCCCTCAGCTGTATTCAGGCCATAGGTAATATGTACCCAGCAGACCGTCTAGTCCAGGACATCCAGGACGCCCTCCTTTCCCTCCAATCTCGTGGAAAGGAGGTATTATTCTGCTGGGTACCGGGCCATGTGGGAATCAGGGGGAACGAGGCAGCAGATGAAGCTGCCAAGTTAGCCTGTGACAAGGTCCGAATCGACTTTGCACCGGTCCCAAAGTCAGACCTTGCCTCGGTGGTGAAGAGATCTATATTTGATTTTTGGCAGAGGCAGTGGCTGGAAGTCGAGCATAATAAGCTCCGGCAGGTCAAACCGACCGTTCAGCCGTGGAGCAGCTCCTTCCAGCGGGCGAGGAGGGATGAGGTTCTCCTTACTCGCCTCCGTATAGGGCACTGTCCTCTTACTCATAGTTTCCTTCTCCGCCGAGAGGACCCTCCGGAATGTGATGCTTGTGGCGTACCTTTGACGGTACGCCACATTTTAACCGAATGTATATTGTTTTTAGATTTAAGGGCAGACGGTGGCTTAGGCAACGATCTGTCCCTTATTTTAAGCGATGACCGTGACAACGTGGCTAAGGTTTTAAAGTTTTGCAGCTTGGCCGGTCTTGTCCCAAAATTTTTGGGCAGATCGGCCTAGGTTTTAGTTTGGATTAGTGGCCATTTACAACCGCTAATCCAAGTACTGTTTTTACTTGTGGCACTGCTTATATGGCTGGCCTCTTTACAGCCATCCAGATTACGCGTTTTTTAAACTGTTTGGCCCTTTTACAGCCAACCAGTTAATGTATGTATTTTTATATTTTATTGCGTATTTTCAGTTGTACGTTGCCGTCTGCGTTGCCGATCTCTTTACAGTCGGCCACGCGGACGGTATTTTAATTAGTATGCTAGTATTTTATTGTGCTGTCTCTGTGGCCGACCCCTTTACAGTCGGCCACACAGACGGCAATTTTGCCACGTTGTCACGCCTGGTTGTTGTTAGGGCGCTAATGACCCCGCCGTCGACGCGCCCTAAAACCCGAATAACAACAACAACAACGATTAATGCCGTGCCCAAATTATTTAGTCGCGTGCCATCATTGGCACGCGTGACATTGGTTCGCCATCCCTGGTGTAGACTATTTAGCTGTGCAAGCACGTTGCCCAGGGTGTACTACGAGGAGGCTAGTCTAAGTTACACCTTTACGGGAAGTGCGGAACCCAGCAAGCGACCGCGAGTGAAGTGCTCGGCTTCCAAGTACTAGTTTTGTGTCTGCTTGCCTATGGTAGACATGTCCAGAAAATGGTTCACTTTAATGGGTGCTTTACTGTTGTCTAATATTGTGTTACATTATTTCGAAACACAAGTTATTTCTTTCCATGTGACAAATGTTTCTATTGACGTCTCGTATTGGAGGTCACAAAATGTATTGTCCATTGGGAGCGTCATACAGCGATGTTTCCTACTCAACCAAACCAGGTGATCAATCAGTGGTGGAGATTATTAATCAAATTCTTAATCGAACTGTGAATATCCGGATGTTCACGGCACAGAGTACAGACACACACCATCAACACCTCGTCCATTCACCACCCTGATGTGTCGCATGTCGCCCCCCTCATTTCCAAAGGAATGTAACATCTGCGAGATAAAAGAATTCCGACATAGTAAGTCGTTTGTTGAATGAATGAATGAATGAATTGATGGCTAAGTAAGCGTCGAATAATGGACAGTATTTGTTGCGCTTAAGACAGAAACGTTACCACTTTGCGGAGGATGTTTGTTTGCAATCAGAGCAAACAACGAAGTCGTATTCAACGCAGTTGTCTAAACATTTGTGGTAATTAGCTGAAATGAGCATCCTCGTAACAGTTTGTTTGGAGTACAGTATATTTCTTCTCGGAAGATATACAATCCTGCGCAATTAATGTTTTATTTAAAGGTCTCTCTGCTGTCGAAAAGCAAAATACAATCAGTGTCTCAGTTTTCTTTACGAATACAGAAACAATATTCATCCTCGATATACGAAAGTAATACACTGTTGGCCGTAATATCGATACGCTTTTGTTTATGAAAATATTTTACCAACGATGTCTATACTTTTAGTAGATAAGGGAGTCAGGGATTTAAATAAATTATTAATGGAAATGTTGATCAATTTTCCAAAAAGACTGATAGAATCTAAAATTAAAATTCGTAAAAGGCAAAAGTATGTTGACGGGTAATTCTTACTCAGTTTAATTTTTTTTTTAAAGTAGGTGTGTGGGGATACTACATGAACAGAGAAATCAAGACGGTTTTAGCAAAGCCCTTAGTTCTCTAGAATCGACGCAACGACCACGAAGGATTTCCGAACAAAGACGTAGCAGCAGATGTAGCATATACAAAAAATTGAATCCTTTATTTTTGAAAGGGCACATGTCCAAATTTTAGCGGAAAGTATGTTTTTGCAGATTTGAGTTTGAGAAATGTAGGCTTGTTTACTGTTGAAAGGACACATTCTCAACTGAACTCTCTACAATGATGTAGCGGTTTGAAATCAGTGTTTATTATTAAATAGAATCATGTCCTGGACATGTGCCCTTCCTCCGCTAAACTGGTTGTATTGTTGACAGCTGCCCCGCCGACGTTATGAGCGGATGTTAAGTTTGTAGGCTGTTACTATACAGCTGTTAACACTACAGGCGTTTTATAGTTTATAATTGCTATTAAAACACACATGGCGTTCCAAAAAGTTTTATTCTGCCTTAAAAGATGTAGAAAAAAAGTGTAAAAGTGCGCCAAATACTTATGGAATCGTAGCAGATTTCACGCAAAATCTCCCTTTGCCTCTTATACCAGTGCAGGAAATATTCTACTATCGGCAACTGTGGGTTAGCTGTTTTTGCGTTTATGACTTGAAAACCAAAATAAGCAAAATCTATACCTACCATGAAGGTACTGCGAAAAAAGGAGGGAATTAAGTTTCCTCTTTCTTTAATCACTACATAGCACATTTCATCCCCCAAACTACAGAAGAAACCCACTTTTTTCCGACGGATATATAGGACAGAACAGGAATCATATGGTTTTACGATTTCTATTTGGCCTTTCACTGATACTTAAAGTAATAATCAACCAATATTTTCCAGTGAGAGGTCAGTTTTCTCCCATGTGATCGTATCTTTGATATTATCAAGAGATGGTTAAAAAGAGTGGACAGAGTCTACACACCTGATCAGTAATCAAAAATTATTAATGAATCATCTGCAAATGAAGGGAAAATTGAAACAGTATTTTTGGAAGACAGTGACATCCTAGAGTTTCGATACGACTCACTGCTACTTGCTGTTCGGACGTGGTCCGATTCGACTTGCTGTATTGTCGACTTGCTATTCGGACGTGGGCCGACGCAGAGTGTACTGTCTCGCTGAGATAGCTCATCCGTGCGGGTGCGTGTGTCTATCTGTGAGATCGCTACCCGATGGTGGCATAAGCACTTTAATTAGTACGTGCTCCCAAGTTGTAGTATGACAGTGTCATCCTCCAACAAATATGTAAATATATTCATATTTATTATTTGGATTAATATTCAAGTTATTCAGATTAAATATAATTATTTATTAAATATAAATTGTTAGGGCTATTCAAATCATAGATATTTATGATAAGCCTGGGCGGCCAAGTTGTTATAGTATTTTATTAATGTAAAATTGTTAATATAAAGGAGCAAACGGTGAAAAACTCAAGCGTTCAGTGGAAAGTTTGGCGACATTCAGTGGCGTGGGACACAATAGCAGAGTGTAGAACGGAAATATCCCGTTAGCTGGAGCGAGGGCAACATACCATCGGCAGATGCTAGGGGATGCAAGATCAGCCGAGCTGCGTGGAAAACAAGTGACGAATAATCAGCGCTTGGTCTCTAACGTGATTTTGGCGTACGCTGATTCACCAATCATATATCGCTACGGGGTGCACGAGTGTTAAAGCAAAGCCTCTTTTCCGTGTAACGCGAGCGCTGTACTTGGGAGAAGGAAGCTTGCTTCTTCTTGACGACAAGAAAGACGCCATAATGACACTTGCCGCGACGTCTTACCCATCGGACGTGGTTCGATACGACTCACTGCTACTTGCTGTTCGGACGTGGTCCGATTCGACTTGCTGTATTGTCGACTTGCTATTCGGACGTGGGCCGACGCAGAGTGTACTGTCTCGCTGAGATAGACACACTCATCCGTGCGGGTGCGCTATCTGTGAGATCGCTACCCGATGGTGGCATATCATGCCGCAATCATCACGCAGCTACGACGACATGGTAATGTACTCCGACGCCGGGTCGAGGTTCCATGGTTTTTAAAACGAGGTTCCATGGTTTTTAAAACGAGGCTTTACCGACCCGTAAGTGACTCCTAGGAGTAGGATCTCTACTTTAACTTCGAAATGTCCCTGAGCTATTTTCATCTAAAATTTGAACTTTAAAATCTTTTTGTTCATTGCAACTTGATTCAAATAAAGTTATTTTCATTTTAATTGGCACACTGGGAATTTTTATATTGTGTTTAATGTCTACTTCACATTCATACTACTAATCTTGAGATATTTAATTTAATTTGGTGTTTGCATTTATCAAGCAAATGGTAAGGTCTAGGTATTGCTTGCTTGCTTTGCATTGCATTATATTTAATATTAAACTTAAATATACCCAGCAATGCAAAAGCCATAAGACCCAATAAATACAATATTTTATTAACCTGTAATTTACAGCATTTCGAGATTCTGGCTAACCAGATGAAATTAACATCAATCTCGATAAACCTAAAGTAGTGGTCCCTCCCCCCTCCCTCTTTCTCAAAGAACCACCACTCCAAAGTGAAGCTCAGAATCAAAAAGCATTGAGAAAGGAGGAAAAACAGCGTGTGTTGTTTTAAATATCAGAACACTAGCCTACTATTATAAAATGAATGAGGGAGTCCTTTTAGGTTATGACAAAATTGGAGGAATAATAAAATTTTAAAAAAACTTTTAAGTTGTTGCGGAACAACACATGCATTGAGCTTCCTAACGCAAAAGCTTATGTAGGCATGAATTCCATCAATGCGAAAAAAAAAGACATCAGTGCTACAGTATGTTTATATGACATTCTATGATGCTATAACGTTTTAATGGTAAATTAAATGTATTTTCATTTAATATAATTTTTAAACTTTTGGTTTAGATGTACTGTTTTAACAAACAAAATATCCATACATAATAAACAAAATGTGAGAAACGTATTTTTTAATTTTTTTCCCTCGGTTTATTATTAAAAGGGCTCATCTCAGTTTATTAATCTATATAAAGCACATAATGTACACAATAAATTCCAAATATACGTCAAAAGTGTATTCTATGTTACTTCATAAGTTGCAGTAAAAATATTATTAAAAAATAAATTTTAAAATACTTATTATGTTTTTATTGATTCCTGTAAACCTGATGAAAATGAACATGTGCCCTTTCAAAAATAAGCGACTTAATTGTGAATTTATAACGTTACCAACATTGTCTTTTATCTTATCTTTGTTTTAGCAGTAATCCCGTCTTTGGAACATCTTTCTTGTTTCCACACGTACACTGGTATAAACCATGGAGCAAACCTCCATGGTATAAACCTTGGAGTAAAGAAATAAACAAACAGCCTGAGTAACACTAATCGAACTGAAGATGTGGAAAGTAATAACATCTGTTGGTTTCATAATTTGTAAGTCTAACTCATGTCAGACGTTTAGTTTATCAACCGGAAGCACACAGCTAGCGATTTTTGCTTATTCAGCGGGACGAAGGCCAAACTTGTTGCATAACTGCATGAAGATCAACAAGTAGATGAACACACTATTCCTCTCTCAAGTAGACACAACAACTGTCCTTGGGTTTGATCCACCTTATGAAACTTTATATAAAAATTACAGTTATTGAAAAATATTTTTAAACAAACATTCACCCTGAAATGAACAACAGATTAAGAAGAACGAATAAAATTATAATTGGAACTGCTGGTTTTAAACTTTTCGGGCCAGTGAAATTAAGAATGATACACTAATTTGGTTATAGTAGTCCCTAAACCACAAATTGTGTTATGTTATTGTAACATTGCATAAGGTGCATGACCTTACTATTCTTACAATTTAATATTATAGTCATATACACATTTTCAAGTATATATAATCATATAAACTAACTCTGATATTTGAGTTTTAAGGGCAAAAAGCGTCAAGCCTCGAGGGAAGAAGGTGTCAAAACTAGGATGGTGGGGGTGGTCCTAGATACTTTTGGGGGGGGGCGGCTTGAGCCTCCCCTCCCCCCCTCCTGGATTCGCCACTAGGGACTGCAGTAGTTTACTATTCTGTTTAAAAGTGTAAGCATTAGGATAGTGAAGAAGCAAGATTGTTAGGTTAATTGGTGATTGCTATATGCATGGAGGAATATGTAGCTAATGAAAGCAAACAAAAAATAAGTGGATGAAAATATTTAACGAATTGTAAATCTCGAATGAATTATTTCGATTGACACTTGCGAAAACTGAAATTTGATAAGGAGCCCAAAGCGATTTAGACACATATTGTTATATGCTTGACGGCGAATTGAATCACTAAGATTTTTATTTTTCGAACTTCACAGTGTTGATATCAAATATGAAGCATAGTTAATGCATATAGACCTATCAAACAGATGCGACACCTGCAGAAGAAAAGTAAATACAGTGATATTTTTTTTTCACATTGGTTAAAGAGCAAGCAGAAAGGACACTAGTAGTGGTGGAAATCGTTACAAATATGGCGACGTGACCTTAAAGATTGGATTGCAATTGATTTGCTATCTAGGAATTTCCACAATTTCTAGACATATTACGGTGCAAACGGCAAGTAAAAATCTGTACTTGTTTGTAGAACGATGTTACAAAGAAGTACAAAATTATTGACTATAAAATAATTGAGAAGGAAAGAAATAAATCGAGTAGAATTGACAGTAAAAACATACTTAAAGGGAAATCAAAGTAGCATTTGTTGAAATTATTGTGTTAAAAAGTAGTGAAAAGAAAGAATTGGGAACTAAGCGTAGTTAATAATCAAGTTGATTTTTGCTGTTGCTTGTTGTAAATAACAGCATTTAATATCATTTAAGACAATTTTTGCAAATAGTTATCAACTATTGACAATCAGTACCATTTTTTGATGTTTTTGATTATTCCCATGTTGTTATATTAAACTTATATAGCATCACGATGTTGAATAGGGAATATGCATGAAAATCAAATTTACGTCTAGTATTTTTATTTTGAAACTTTATTAGTGTAGAATTACCGCTATAACGTTTTTTTCCTATTTATTAGATTTTTATTTACTGATTTTAATTAATCAAAAGTGCTAAAAATACAAGGAAAATGTAGCTTCGCAAAACGCAACACTATTGGTCGATGGAATCGTGACGACGAAGTACACGACATTATTGTGAACAGAGGCGTAGTTGCTGGGCGTTCTAATAGCTTTGCGATTGTGTTGAAGTTTATATTAACATATCAGCATAATGGGTGAGATATTGTATTCTTGCTATAATACACACACCAAATAATGACTGAAAGCGGTTTTCTGAAAGCACAGTCCAATAATCTTCAAAAAATTGATGCTTTCATGATGACAAGAAATTTTGCAACAAATCCGAATTTTACGGCCGCTCAGCTCAGAGCAGTGAAATCTGCAAGGTAATTAAATGATAGATATTTCAATATTCGCATGCAAATAAACAAAAAATTCTAGATGTCGGGTATATAGAAGTTTATTACTCGTTTTCATCGAAAGGCAGCGTGTCCTATGTGGCAGGGAGTTAACATCATAATTTTCTGACCCGTGTTCAAATCCCCGCAGAATTAAATATTTTTATCTTCAGAAATTGTCAAGCTCGACCTTTTTATTTTGTTAAAACTTCATTTACTTTCTTTTATTGAGTGAAATAATATTTAAAACAAATCATATTACCAACAATTCAGCGTCATTTTTTTTTCTTGAAATTCTTCTTTTTTTCGTAATGAATTGACGGGTCTACCGACGGATTGTCTTTTCACAACACAAATCGACCGCACACCCTTAAAATCTTCATTGCAATCATTCGTCAAGAAAGTCTCCATTCTTACATTTTTTCACTTTTTGTTAATAAGTTGTTTCGGTGCGTTTTCAATTGAAATAGTTCCTATCATGTTATTTATTTCATCTTCGTCATTTCTTTACTTGTATATCAAGAGGTATTTTAAACGAAATACGTAGCATTGGGAAGATAGTTTTTTTCCTTTCTTTCTTTCTTCTACACTCGATTTGTTCCAAGAACGGTTGCGTGTAAATGGTTGAAAATAAAATAGTAGGCCTATCCGTGACGAAAAATGGAGCTCGACAAGGAAATGGAAGAACAAGTGACAAATGCTTATAAACATTGCAAAATTCTTGTATCAGATTCCAGTTTACTAGCAGATTCGCCTCATCACTTAATTTCATTGGGTATTGAGCGAGTCATATTAGGAAGCCATTATGTTTGGTATATTTGTTATAAGCAATGTGACTTGTTTTAAATTTTAATTCTCGCTATAAAAGTATGTAAATGAAGTTTTAACAAAATAAATAAGTGAAGCTTGACAATTTTTGAAGATAAAAAAATTTGATTCTGCGGGGATTTGAACATGGGTCACAAAATTATGAATTCAGCACCCTACCGCACAGACCAGGCTGCCATTTTATAAAGTGGGGCAATAATTTACTATATACCCGTCATCTAGAATTTTTTGTTTATTTGTATGCCTTTAATCAAAAATTAGGGAGCATTTTGAAAAACGACTATAGCACACACATATAAGCTGTGTACCTTTCAACATATATGAAGGAGATCGAAATCCGTTTTAAAATGTCTGATGGTCTCCAAGTAAGATATGATTAGAGTTTGAACAGGTAACGAATTTTTATGTTATATTTCCTAAAATACATAAATTCTAAGTACTTACGTAAAAATGACCTTCACAACAATATAAACAACTAGCTGCAGATTTATTCTCATACCGGTCACTACATTTTTATTATATTCGCATCTCGCGGGACAAGAAAATACACTTTATAAAGTATATTTCTTTTAGTATTTTTGCACACAGGTACAATACGGTACTTATAACACGGTTTTGACCTCCTTCCATATCGACATTAGTTAGAAAACATGAAAGTTTTGAGATGAAACACTCCACGCTGTACAGTACGCCAATGCGGTCGTGTACTTACACGTCACAGTTCAGCGCGCCAAAATGGCAGCGTTTAAATCGACGGAACTGGATTTCAGTTTTAAAGTATTTATTTTGATGTTAAATTTAATATTTACATCAATGTTATGTTTTTACGGTAATGTACGAATGTAAATAATTGATTAAAAAAAATACATGCATATACCCTTGATCTTAACAATGTATAAAATAACGGTTACGTATGGTTAACATACAAGTAGTCTACACTCCTGAGTAACCGTTGTCATTTGAAAACAATTATGACAGGATATATTATGAAAGAAAATCTAGGGGAGGATATCGTGATTAACTATGAAAATAAAGGGAATAAAAGTAAAATAGTGTCAGATAAACACAATTTAACCAATTTAACCAGTTTGGATGAAAGGAAGTTATTCAGAACATTGACTCGAGTAACTGTTACTGGATGAGAAACAAAGGAATATATAACGGATAATCTGTGCTCGTTATTCCAAATCGGGAGGACACCGGTTTGAACCCCTGTCCGGACATCCAGATTTGAGTTTTCGTGGTTTCCCCAAATCACTCCAGGTGAATGCCGGTATGCTTCCTTCAAAAGGCCATGGCCATATTTCTTCCAGTTTCTAGTCCCCAGCCCCATTCCGCCTCTAATGACCTGGACGTCGACAAGGAGTAAAGCCATAAGTAAAAAAAGAAAAAAATCGTTATTCAAATGCAAGAAATACTGCAGAAAAGTAAGAAAGTACTGTAAGAAATAAGGAATATTTTTAAGATGGATGTATCTAAAATTGAAATAAATTTCGGAAAAAATAAATGAATGCTTTGTGATCAAGAGGGCAGTCGATAATAACATGAGCCACAAATACGAAAAAATGATGTGGCCGAGGAGTAGGATTTGGTTTATACGATTTGCAAACAAACTCAAAAAAATAATTACTGGTAGAAAAGAAAATTTTATAAAGTACAAGGAGAACCGTGAGGAATAAGACAGAAAATTATGATAGAATATACGCAGGGCAGAGATGAGGAGGTGGCCAATTAAAGAAGAATTGAAAACCGTAATGCCATTAGCAGAAAGGGATGTTGGTAACAGGATACAGGATTGTAGATATAAGTTTCCTGAAAACAAGTTCATACGATGTACTTCTCGAGATTCTAGCCGTGTCTAATTCAAATCGGCGACGTTTTGGAATATGGGACCGTGCACAAACTACGTGGCTCGGTCTAGGGGGGGGGGAGGGGTTAGCTGGAAGGCTACGCTGGTCTACGTGGGGGAGGGGGGTTTCCGAGCCAGACCACGTAGCTTTCCTTTCATAGCATTATTCACAGTTAAAATGAGGAACTAAACTCACAACAGCATGTGAATATTTATTTCCCTTAGTTAATTATCTCCGTATGTAATTTATAATAGTCTGACAAGAGAAAACAGTACAAAATGTCTTCTGGAATCAAAAGGGGAAAAAGCTACGTGCTACGTGAGGGGGGGGGGGTGGGGGGTCCACAGGAGGCCGAAATGGAGCTACGTGGTTTATGCACGCTCCCTATGGTACGGCTTCCATTGTCAAGTACCCGCTCAACAACACACTTAATGTTCACGCGGGAATCCCGAGAAGTTTTTCTACAGTGTTGCCGCTTCGAATGGATATACAGTTATCTTAGTTCACACCAGGTTGATAGATACATTCAGTTTTATTTTAGAAGACGTACAGTATCGATTTGCCATCATATTCGATTGATAAGGAAAAAATATGTATGGAACGTGTGATCTGTAGATGCGTATATTTGGGGAATGGAAGTTGGCATAAAATGTGAAAAATTTTGAGGGATGTCTGTAAATAAGTACTAGTCAAAACAAATACAACGAAAGGTAAAGAGTAATTTTGGAAATTATAGACCCTATAGTAGGTGAGATAGGAAATTATGTCAATTTTGTGAAGACAAAGTAAAGGAACTAATGTACCTAAGGCCGAACCCGTAAATGTTGAAGATGAAACAGACACTTTTATACAAACGCTACCAAAGGTGCTAATGACCTCGCTGTCGACGCCCCCATAGCAACAACAAGCTTCCAATCAAGGGAATAAAAGGAAAAATGACACTACAACAATGACGGAGTATCGAAAAATTCCTAGGAGCTATAGATGGAATAGAAAAGTGTTAAGGATTGGTGGAAGAAGATAATGAATACATAAGGTGAGGTAATCAAACAGCAAAGAAAGATGTGAAGGTAAGGGTGAATGTAGTAGGGAGATATGAAATAAAAGAAGAATTTTCTGGAATGTCAACAGAAATCGGGAAAAGTTTTTTTGATGTAAGTGCTGCTAACCAGTGGGAGAATTATCGTCCAAAAAAAAAAAAAAAAAAAAAAAAAAAAAAAAAAAAAAAAAAAAAAAAAAAAAAAAGACTGGTGTGAAGAGGAGGGATGAGTATGGAAAACAGAGAGTGGAAAACCTGTAACGGATATTGATATAGTCCGATCGATCTTGGGGGGGAGGGGGAGGGGGAGGGAGCAGGATATTATGATCACAAAAACTTTAAAGAAGCCGGGGGAAAAAATGTACAGAAGCAGATTATGATATGAAGCATGTGGATGAAAAAAATTATGGCGAAAATAAAATAATAAGATAGAGAAATTAAATCGTCCATTCAAACGCAATGTGATTGAAAAATATGTGAACATGCTGGAACCATTAAATAACGACACAACTTTTCAGTGGTGGAAACTCTTCGAATTGTGTGAACAGAAAAGAACAAAGCAGAAATAATAGACCAAGGTTTAGAATGGAGGAAACAGGGCTGCATTTAGGCTCTGTGGGCCCCTAGGCAATACATGTCGTGCGAGCCCCCCTGCCCCCATGCCGGAAGTGGCCCTGGCTGCTTCCGACTACCGACTACTGATACTTAATTTCGAAATTTCGGGCCCATGGGGAAAACCCAGAATTGTGGTGCGGGCTCCTAGGCTATACAACCTATGTAGCCTATGCTTAAATGCGACCCTGGGAGGAAAAGGGCGTTGCCACAAGTAGGAGGAGCAATGAAATGAAATGAAAAACAGAAAAAAAAAGAATGTTAGCATCGAAGAAGAGAATGATTGACATAAAAGAGGAGGATGTTAGTATCAGGGAGGAGAACGGTAGTAAAGATTCAGACGATGGACTAAGAGAATATGGCGTTTATACCAAATCAGACAACAGTGACTTAATAAACGAAGTCGAAGAAGCATGGGAAGTGATGGTACAGAAGTACGAAGAGCATAAAATAAATGAAATTTTTGCTACAGTAAGAGGAAGAAAAGGATTGAAAGGGAAAGTCAAACGACATTAACGAAAGATGATACATTACCACATAGAGAAAAGAAAGGAAAAAAGTAGAAACGAAGAATGAAGTCGGAGAAAAGATCAGAAGTGGAATGAAAATTGGATAAATAAATGGAAAGGAGATGATAACGAGAAAAGAACCGAAATTAACCTAATAGTTGAATTAAAGGACCAAGAAGAGAAATGAAAGAATCAAGGACGGAATGAGAACAGGGGCGTCTAAAGTCAAGGAACATAGTTGAAGAACGGAAGTGGCAAAGATGTCGAAGAAGTGGTGAAATGGAAAAGAAGAAAGTAACGATGATTAGATTTGGAGTTCGGAGACAGAAACGTGATAAAGCGTAAGAGTGAAAGGAGGACACCGTTAAGGGTACAAAGAATACCGATTGAGTTTTGACCCTGATGGTGTTAAGTTGGAAAGAAATTGTAATTTTTTATTTGTTTTAAAAATATTTTTACATTATATTGTAGGATACGTATTAGCAGTAGTGTTTTTCCTTTTGCATTTATTGTTTAAATGGATAGAGTTTTAAATCAATAAGTGTAAGTCTCATGAAGTAAATCAAATTAAGGTTTAGATTTGTAAAAATATAAAATAGTGACATTCCGTTTTGGTCAAATTTTAACTGAATGCAAAATTCTTATGACTAGTACGTAATGAGAGGTGCATATGTGAGGTACATGACCGCACTTTTCATCAAATTTAATATTATAATTATTCAAACATTCATTCATTTGTAATCATATAAACTAAATCTGATATTTGAGGTTTAAGGTCAAAGCCTCGGGAGGAGGACGATTTTTTGTTGACAACTTCAAAAAAAAAAAAAAAAAAAGGGAATGTTGGAAATACGATGAAGAAAGTCGTAACATGGAAAGATGCCTGTAAAATAGATTTTGCTAGACTATACTAGCTTATTTGAAAGTAAAAGCCCGAGGGCAATTAAGAAGCAAGATTGATGTATGAATGGAGAGTTTTGTAATGAAATCAAACGAAAGATAAGTACATGAAAATGTTTGACGAATTGTAAATTTGAAATAAATTATTTAAATTGATAATTTCGAAAACATTGCAATTTATTGAGGAACCCAGAGTGATTATGAACCTATTGTTCTGTCCTTGATGGTAAACTGAACCACTAAGATTGTGATTTACAGCGTGGATGTCGACCCTGTAATTGGAAGCATCGGTAAGGAATGTGGGCCTATCAAATAGATAATATACTGAGAGAAGAAAGGTAAATACAATAATATTTTTACTGTAACTAAATTGTAAGGTGAAAGGCCACTGCTGGCAGTGGGGAAACCTTCACAATCCCTATATGAACAGTTGGTTAAGACTACAGCGATTTGAAATAATTTGGCAAGTGAATATACCAAGACTGAACGAATTACTTGCTATTACGCTGTTTGTTTATAATCTAAGTGGACTGAAATGTATACTCAAATATCCAAATCCACTACCTATAGACATGATGTCTATAGGATATATATATATATATATATATATATATATAACGTTTTGTGTTTTAGGTTATGAATTCAGAAACTTAATTGATGGAGCCAACAATATATCGAACATACAGCAATCAGAAAAGTAGTGAAGATTAGTAATCAAAAAATATATGTTCTTCTCTAGCAACTTCAGCTAAGTAAATATATATATATATATATATATATATTTTTTAATGAATGGCTCTAATTTCCTTAGAGGATTGACGCGCATGAATTCCGCAATCAAACCTTAGCTACAACAGCCCAGTTTAATTGCGAATTCAGGTTACTGCAATGTTATATATCTTAACGTTAGAAAGATAGGGCTTTCATTTTCAGACCCCATCGGTTTCGGTTAGATTTTTAATGAAACGCAATTAAGATGGCTGGAACATCAGAATTCCATACGTCGATGTAGCCGTACTTGGAAAACCATGAGAATATAACTCCAGTATCTACAATAGTGATTTTGGTGAATACTCGGATGTCTCAAAAGAGAATAAGATAGAAAAAATGGAAAACTAGAATAAAGCTTAGGCTAATCGTATTTAATTTTCAGCACTCGTTTGATTCACTTGTAGAAAGACTTCTTATACAAAAATTCTTATACAAAAGCACAATTCGCATTAGTAAATTTTATGGTGAATTCGAATAAATATTCATATAAGGGATCTATCTTGCTGTGTCATTTGAATTTTTTTTATTAAAAAAAAAATACATTTTACGCCAGGGAGCTCTTTTAGAGTAGCATTGTTATTTTTAATAGCAGACTTAGAAAAGAAGCTGTATTCCTAACACAACAAAACATGCAGACAGCAACAATTAATACCAGAAAAAAAGTTTCGTACCTAATGATTGATTTTCAACAGTGTCTACTCATTTAATGATTTCTCCTTTCATCAGCAAACTTGTTTTTCTTTAATGGGATTGAGAGTTTCTGCTCCTCGTATTGATAGTGAACTCGCTAGACGACCCTAAAACATCTGGTTGGACTATTTCTTTAAAAATCCACAATCGAATGTAATGTAAAGTAAGACGCTCTTTACGCTAAGCAATGGATTTGCTAACCAAATGCAATTCATGTTTAATTTCGTTTTTTTTTATTATTATTTTTTTTTAAATTGCTTAACGTCTCTTAACAGCGAGGTCTTTTGAGACGGGAAAGGATGGGGGGCAAGGAATGGGAAGGAATTTGGCCATTGCCTTTTGAAGCATCCCGGAATTTGCCTGAAGTGATTTGGGAAACCATGGAAAACCCAAATCTGGATGCCCGGACGGGGATTCGAACCGCCGTCCTCCTGAACGCGAGGCCAGAACGTTAACCGTTACACCACCAACGTCGGTTTTAATTTCGTGTAATAGGTCATTGATTTTTCTGTAAATTGTGTATATTTGCTCACAATAATCTCAGTTACTGTCAGATCATAATAATGAGAAAATAAATGATCTAAATTTGTCACGATGGAGATATATAAGGTAGCAATTATTACTATACAGTCTTTTTTTAGAAAGGAGCTTTTATATAACAATGTAATATGCGGTTCTTTACCTTCTCAATTGTCTCCAATTTTTAATTATTTTCACTGATTCTTAAAAATCTCTGTGTTTTTTTTTTTGAAGTTCCAAAGACTAAATTTTTAAACCGAAGTGTACTGGGGTTCGAAACCACGTCCTGCCGAATACGAACCCAGAATGTTACCGCTCACACACCACGCTCGGTTAGGAAAAGCGTTTTTATTCTTGAAACAAGTAACGCTAAAAGCAACGAACACGGAATAATACTTGATTCAATTAATGTAATTCAATACCTACGGTCCTACACTGGAAGCTGGCTGAAAGAGAAGAACAAATAGTCTGGAGTAAAATAAAAGTGATGATTTTTTTGTTTAGGTTTTTCTCGCCTTACCAAGTTTAATCGATTTACCTACCGAATGAACTGGAAAAATAGCACAGCTAGAGTATATAACTACAGATCCTTATAATGTGTGTAATTGGGATTACGTTTGGTAATTATGCATTTAAAAACGAATTACAGGAATTCATCACACATATACACGTTAAGGTTTAGGAATCAAGCAGTAATTGCATCAAGTACTGATGAAAGGTATCGACTGATGTAAACCACGTGAAGTGCAGTAGCAAATTACAAATTCGCAGCTAGGCGTCTTGAGCTCAGGTATTTATCCAATTTTACAGTGCTTAATCATTCACTATTCTGTCGCCATGTTCAGGCTATTTTTTAACAAGCTTTTTATTTTATTTTTTTCTTAGAAACTTTTTCATTGTTAAAAGATGTTATTTCCATGACCCTCATACCGCACAGTACGATTGTACTGTGTATTGTTTATTAAAACGCTTTGGATTTACTTAAATAATTTAACCTGTTTGTGGAATAACGAATAGGATCTGCTTGAAACAGGACACGTTGAGAGTGCAAATTTATATGCAAATTTTGCGTCCGACATACTCAAATGAAGTTGGAGTTTCTAGAATTAATCCATATAATACCTATCGCAAGTAAAATCTCAGACTGGTAAAAAATCTTCGATAGGGACGTTCTAGTACTTCATTAAGATGTGTAAGTGTTTAATAAATGCTCTGTCAGGTTATAGAGGGACTTATCATTTATCGACTGAGATCGGATATTCCCAAGTCCAGTCGCTGATACCGTGGGGCAGGCGGGATGACGGTGCTACTTACGGAGCCAAGGTCTCTGAGAAGCTACTTGAGTGCGTGAAGCGCGACTCAGACTAACAGTCGGGCGCGTGCTGTCTCCACGTAAGTCATGTCACAGCGTGTAAGTAGCTGCTAAGCATAGTGTATACAGAAACGAGGCTGTTCTAGATGGGTAAATACTGGAAATTGACCAATTATTTTATACCACTTACAAACGGTATCAATAACATTTTTCGTCTTTCCTAAGCGATAGGTTCACCTCTTACGTTTGCTGTAGTAAGTAAAATACGTTTATGAATAGGTTACTGACATTTTTGATTTTGTTGTTTATATGTTTCTGTAAGAGATGGTTCTAACTGCCAAATAATTAAGTTATTACTTGAAAAAAATATTACATATAAGTAATTTTATACATTTGAACTGTATGTTTAATACTTTATATATAAACTGTCGCTGGCCTCAGTAGCGTGGGGGCTAGAGTGCTAACTCCACGTGCCGAAGATCGCCGGTACGAGTCCGGCCGAAGCATAGGTGTTTAGGTTAAGAGTTGTGTGTGTCCTGTGTTACCCTACAATTGAATATTCAAATAAGATACGGAGACATTAATTAATATATAACTTCAGATATATAATTACAGAGCTGTCTGGTAGCCCAAGGCGCTTCCTTTCAAAAGTTCGCTGCTTCTGTCCACTGTTCAAATACCGGTGGGTGCAGGAATTTTTAAGAATTGTGTTTGATCATGTGACTAACGTAAGGTCGTTTCGTTGGTTGGATTCCACGTTAAATTGTAGGTCCTCTGACTCAATTGCTTAGTGTGCCTTCTTCGGGAGGATCCAACCGACCTTCGGGTTGTGGACTAATTTTTTTTTATATATATATATATATATGAACACATTTAGTGGTGTCTGGGTGGCAGTAAGGCCGAGTGGCAAATATAAAATAAAAACAAAAAACACAACTGTCGGCTTCAGTTGATATATCACAGAAATTAAGTATGTTACAATGAATTATGAGAGACATAATCGCGCCGCCTCTTTATTCTCATCTGGTAATGAATACATTCAAGTCTGGCAGCAGATACTTACTGACTGCTTTTACCTATTGATCTGGTATTAATTAAAAAAATTAATCACATGCAACTAACGCAACTATTAATGACGTAGTATGTATTTGTATAACCATTTCAGATGTCTATAGATTTTACCTTGCATCCATCCATTTTCTTGTACACGACAAATTGCTATACCACCAATAATTATTATTATTTTATTCATGATTAATATTTCATGTGGACCTAATCGACTTTCGACACAATTTTCTTACCAACTGTGTGATCCTCCTATATCGTAGTTCAACGTGGTATAGGACATCTACAGCTGAATTTGAAATCCGAACCACGTATCATCCTAACATACTTAACATTAAAAAGTACCGAACAAATCGGATAGTAAACAAAATGATTTGCATGAAATTTCTGATAAATATGAAATACGGTCATCACTATTTGTTGATTACATTGTATTTACATCTAGCATCCAACGTCTGGATTCATTCTTATAGAACATTTGTACTATTGCAACTTTACAGTTGGCTACATATGTCCTTTAAACGAGAGAAACCTTAATATTACTTAATATTGATGCAAAGGAATATTAATTTATTGTTAACACCACGACAAGGATGAAAGAGACACTGTGCTAATAAGAATGCAATATGAAGATATGACAAAAGTGAAACAGCATTGAATCAGCAATTTTTAGGTATCGAATTTACCGTAACGTCCACGCTAGTTAGTCCTTTCAGAATTTCATCTCAATATATTGGGTTGTTTTATGCCCATTCCTAGTTACCTACAGTTCTCGCCATTTCTTTCACTTTCACCTGCTTTCTACCTACTGATGAATCTATAATCGGAAAATTTTACCTTCACTTTGGATGTCAACAGTATCCGTTTATCAGCCGTAACGCCTACTAATACAGTACTGTATCCAAATGTCTCTTAGTCTATGCTTGACAACATTCATACCCGAATATGAGAGGTTGCCCCCCCCCCCCCACCGACATGGAGACAATGAGGTCACTCAAAAACCACTACCGGAATAGGTGGCAACGGCAGCGGGGCCCACACGACAAGAGACTTTTCAGAAAATATTCAAACAAACTAAAACATGCTCTACAGGAATGGAAAATAACAAAATGGGAACATAAAGTTGCTAACATATCTCTACAAAACAAGGACGCATGGCAACTAGTGAGAGCCTTGAAGAAACCTCGGGAGAATAATACACCAATTAAGGAACCCCTTGGACCGTGTTTTCTTCCTATTGCCAAAGCAGAGGTGCTTGTGGAAAGCTTTGCAGCTTAGTATTCGTTACCTCAGTACCAACTGCTTGAAGACGAACAACAACAAGAAAAGAAAATCGAACAACTGCAAGAGAAATTCTTGCAGAACCTACTGATGAATTACCCGAACTTACAACTCCAGGAGAAATATGGAAAATAATTAAACGTCTTGGAAACCGAAAATGTCCAGGTGTCGTCAATGGTACTAACCAACACTTGAAGAACTTGCCGACTAAAGCAGTGGTGTTACTATCAATGATATTTAACGCTCGTTTAATCAAATTCTATTTTCAGGAGAATTGAGAAGTTAGTAAAGTAACAGCATTTCCAAAACCATGGAAAAATGATGCTGATCCACTCAACTACAGACCAATCGGCCTGCAAAGCTCAATGGCAAAATTACTGGAACAGATCATTCCAAAAAGAATAAACGACACCCTGGAGTCCGAGAAAACTATTAGTGCGGAACAGTTTGGATTTACGAGCCGGGTGTCTGCAGTTTGCCATCTGCTCCGCTTAACAGAAGATATCAGCAATGGTTTCAACTCGTCCAACTCAACAGCAGCCGTCTTCCTGGATGTCGAACAGGCTTACGATAAGGTTTGTCATTTGAACCTTATCGTTAAACTCAAAATAAGAAACAGTCATATATCAAACTGATAGGAAGCTATCTCTCCAACAGGAGATACATTGTCACCATCGAAGGACAACGATCCTCAATGCATCGTATCGAAACAGGAATTCCTCAAGGATCATGGCTATCACCAAAACTATTTATTATCTATGGCAATAAGGTCCCTGTTACTACGCTAGTTCGCGACAAAATGGTGTATACAACTGGTCGACACCGTGAAAATAACATTAACCGAATCCAGAAGACACTAAATGAAATTGAGAAATGATGCGAGCTAAATAAAATCCAAATAAATGCCACTAAACCACTAAATGTGCAGCCGTTTACTTTACATGGAAAAGACCTCAGATTAATCGTCAATTTCAATTTATGGGTTAAGCCATACCTTGGGTTACCAATTATCAGTTCCTGGTGGTTACACATGACACTAAGTTGAAATATAAAGAACATGTAATTAATAGAAGTAGAGGAGGATTCGGATTATCCTAAAACTTGGGACTGATAATGCGGTCCATCAGTCTGACAATGGAAACAAATCTGCGAATATACAGAATGGTGATTCTCCAATACATGTTATAAAGATACCAGGTGTGGGAAACAGTATAAAAATCCAACTTATGTCATATACAACGGCTGCAAAACAGATTTCTTCGACAAATATTAAACGTCCCACGCTACACATCGATAAGGAAACACCACAATTTGACTTCTACGCCATATATTTCGGAAGAAATGACTAAATTGATGACAAATCTGTACTCATAAATAGAATCATTACGATTAGCGGAAACCAGATTACAACACATTGGAACATCGATTTCCCTAAGAGTTCACAAATTCAAAGTGCCCCTGTCAATTTTACAACTCCCGATATGAAATCAAAATAAATGCTACAAGTAAACAAAAGAAAGTAATTAAATAATTTAACTATAACCTTAAATGTTGAGGTTAAATAAGTCCTCTATAACAGAGGACAAAGTTTTCCCTCGGAGAGTATAAATAAAAATGTGTCCCTAAATTACCTAACCTGTAACTATACTGTAGAGTGGCTGAAGGCTGCAGAACGTAAGAAAAACTGTAGAGGCAAAGAGAAAAAAAAACCACACACACTCATTTTCCTTCCCCGCGATTTGATTCATATAGCTTACTTCACTCAGTTTGTAGAGAAGCTTACTTCTGTAGTATCTGAAGGGGTTTTTCTACATCCTTTGCAACATTAAAATACAAAAATTCTTTTCCTTACTGCTCAGAGTAGTGTTGATTTTAGTAAGTGTAGACACCATGGACCTGTCAATCATTTTCACACTTATTGTTCTATTATTTTGATAATTAGGCCACGTGCTCCCACAAACCCCAGTTTCAGCGGCCTCTTCACCCTCCCACTTGTCAATCATATTCACACTTACTGTTTTATTGTTAGGCCATTTGAGCGACCAGCCAGTCCTACTAACCTCAGATTCAGATGCCTCCTGACCCTCCCACCTGTCAATCATTTTCATACCTCCCCCTGTCCCCACTAAACTAGTCTTCAGCGGCCTTCCCCACCACAATAACCCCAGTTTCAGCTGCCTCGATCCACTCCACATTGACTAGACTTTTGTGGGGCAAACAGATATTCACACACATATAATGATATGGTCAGCTGCCAACGCAGGCTCACCCCAGTACCCAGCACACCTCATTTCATAGACAGGCTCCCCCCCCCCCCATCACTCGAGCAAGATGGACTAGGCAGCCGAACCGGCTTGCTGATCTCAGTGTTCAGGTGTGACTCGTTCCGTACTGTTGTTCTCGTCCGTGTATCAGCTCAACGCTGGTGACTAAAAGCGTTTGATGATAGGTTTATCGTCCAAGCATGAATTTGAGCCATTAGTAGGGCTGAAAAAACTGGGGCACCGCACCAAAGTTATACTAACGTATAAAGAATAGGACGTTCTGACTCAAGTATTGGACGTTGTGTCCAGACCGACGTTCCAATCGGCGAGCACACCGCCTCCTGCCGTACGGTTGCAGGGGTTAAAACAGTATATTTCACCCCAAATGCTGATCATGCCAGCGGCGTCTACTTCCGTGATTCGAATTGGAAGAACCTCATCAACGAACAGCCTACACTGACCAGTGACTTGGCCATCAAGCAGAGGTGGGGCTATATAGTTTCAATGTATTACACAGAATTTGTGGAAATTTAATCAAGCAAAGTGCTACGAGACTTTAATATGGCCACAATGCAAACATTGGTTGATATTTACAGTAACGATGTTTATGTGGCTCAAGTGACGCCCGTTGGTCATTGGATTATAAACTACTAAAATATGAACTTGTTGCCTTTAAAAATTTATTTGTATTGCTCAGTTTTAATAACATTGTAATTAACAATTACAGTCCTGGGTATGATGTTTGTAAACAATACAAGATGCCTGTGGAGTGCAAGAACGTTATACGCGGTTCAACACTCATTGTTTATCTCACTCACCATAGGAATCAAAACTTTCTTTCTCTTTCTTCTTCTAAGGACAGTCGCTATTCAACAGCATCTATGTCCAAAGAACCAAATATAATTTTTCATGGAAAATTATTGTTATTACAATCTAAAAATTATTCCTGTTCTGTTACAATCTTTGAGACTTAAGATATGTAATTAACGTTTTAGGTATATCTAATTTGACATTTCAATTTTCTTGTGTAACTAAACAAATAAGTCTTATAGATTCGGATTGTAGTAAATTGTTGCTAAGACGTATTTAGACTTATGTTTTGTCTGAAATATAACAGTTTGTTATTTTCATTAGTATTAAAGCTTAAAAATAACAATAATCTGCTACGAATACAACAAATAAATATAATAAATGAATAATCTGACTTCTGCTTCGATAGTATCGATTTAAAAAAAATATATCGAATATATATTTAACTTCGTAAATCCTAAGATATATTTATAATTGTTCAGTCTTAAAAATAATAGTTTCTTAATCACTTATTTCAGTCTTCAATATAATAGTTTCGTTTTTACCAAAAATATTAAAACAGCAACTTCTTAGTTAAAAAAAAAGTGTTTGATTAAAGTATTTTTATCTACTTATTAATTACTACAACTTTATAGAGGAGTGAAGGTCTTATCCAATTAAATAAAAACCTTAAAAATATATTAAACTTTATTAGATTACTTTATCAAATAAATTTAAGGTTCGTTTATAAGGTGCTAGAAGTATTTGGGAAAAAATCAATAATCGAAAGTGTGGCGTCTGTCACAGGTACGTTGCAAAGTGGTTGGGTTGTAGTTGGTATAAGAAGTGGTTTCATTGGGCATGTAGGGAAGAGGAAACCTGGGAAATTAATGAGGCTCTCCCATGGTTTTGATCATTTGTCTTTGGGATGAAAGGATGAGGGAGATGGGTGAAACTATAAGGGTTCTTGAGGCTCGTCTTGTGGAGTCTCAACCTGTGGAGGAGTGGCCTGCGAAGGCGTGGCCTGTGGTGGCTCAGCCTGTGGAGGCTTAGCATGTTGAAGCTGAGCCTACGGAGGCTCAGTCAGTGGAGGTTCAGCCTGTGAAGGCTCAGCTTGTGGAGGCTCAGCCTGTGGACGCACAGCATGTGGGCGTTGAGCTTGTCGAGACTCTACTATAGAGGCAGAAAGTATGGATAGTGGGTTGCAGCAAGTTGAGAAGGATGGTTGCGAGCTGGTTACAGGTCGTAGGAGAAATATGGTTAATAGGATGAAGAAGCCAGGCACTTTACAAATTGTGGGATAAATTAGGTTTGACCTGTTGCCAGAGTCAGGAGAAGAAGAGCCTCATATTGATGTAGGAGTAGGTAAGATGCAGCAAGGCCTTTAGGAAAAAGGGAGTACAAGTTAAGAATAGGAACAAAGCGTTCTACTGCTAGGGAGTAGCCATGGGAGTGGTGTAGGCCCTCTTCTGCAGGATCAGTTAGGTACAGGGTACCAGGTCACAAGTATTTTCAAACCTAGTGCAACGTTAGGTCAGTTAATAGAGGGTATAGGTTAACTTTGTAGGAGTTTCACAAAGGTCGATACAATAGTGATAGTGGGAGGTGCGGGAAGTAGTATTGATAGATACGCGAGATATAGTATAGAAAGTGACCTGAGGAAGGTGGTGAAGGAGACGCAGCACACCAGGGTGGAACTCAAGCAGGTAATAATTCACCATGACCGGCTACAATTGAAGTATACTGTGAGGTGGGTAAATATGGAAACGGAAGTGCTACTTGGGAAAGGCATTAGTTCCGTCTACGGGTTGTGCCTGTGAACACCATTGGTAGGTGGGTCTACAAAAGGCATGGCCTATATCTAAATAGAAGGGACAAAGCGTACTTTCTGAATTGTTAGCTAAGCAATAAGAGGGCCCATTTCCATTGATGATGGGGTCAGGACTGTGCCTTTTTTAGGAGAGGGGCTGTCGGTGATGGGATGGAAATAGATGACCAAAGTGATACTGATTATAGATCCATGATGGGAACAATCACAGATGTTAAAGAAATAAATGAAGTGGCTGAAACAATAACTGACAGGGGTAAAACTGTGAAGGAGGAGGTTAATGCTAAATATATAAAGCCAGTAATAACGGTGTTACTGGTGAACAGTAGAAGTATAATGAACAAAGTAATTGAAATTGCAACAGTGAGGTTACAGAGTGTACCGCAGAGACAGCGGAGCAATTGGTGGAGGTGTTATCTTACTAGTTAACAAAAACTACGACAGTTCACTGATGTTCATAGATTATGACCATGAGTTAGTAGAGGTAGATTTCTGGAGCAATTAAAAAAAAAAAAAATCTGGGAGTTGACTGCTTACCGCAGTGGAAGAATGACAGATGAAGATGAGGCTCTTGGGGAGATTCGTTACAAGACAGGAGGAAGGTTAAGAGGGTCATGGGAATGTGCAAGGCGTATACTTGTGATGATGCATGGAAAAATATTGGTGTATGTATGAAAAGCAGTGCATGGGAGGAAAACGATGACTTTGACCACAAGCGTGCACTAGATTTCAGCCACAAGGGTGTGGGAAGATACTCTTTTTTTACGTAAGGATGTCAGGGATTGTAATAAGTTACCAAGGGAAATAATGAATAATTTACCAAAAAGGCTGAAAGAATTTAAAGTTAAAATTCGCAGAGGGTAAATGTAGTTGGGCGCAGGAAAAGGGAAAGATGGGTGTTTAGGGAAATTGCCATCGGAGCGTTTGCTCCATTGCAATTTAATTTAAATTAAATTAAGTTCATACTCAGATTTCAGAGGTGAGATTAGAATGGTCATTATTGTTGGGGATTTAAATTTACCAGCTGTAAATTGGGTAGGAAATAAGATTAATAACACAAGAGAACAATCATTTACAAATACCCTAATAAGGGAAGGAGGGTTTAAACAAGTGGTAGAGCAGAACACTAGGGGACAAAATATTTTGGATATATTACCAATAAATCCCGATGATATCCTTGTGAGTTGTCAAGTAACCGAAGGAATAAGTGATCATGAAGGAGTTCTGATGAACATTAGAGGATTGAGTAAGCCAAAATTGAAAATTGAAAATATGTACAATTATGAAAAGGCACAAATTTCGAGTTTGAAGAAATATTTAAGAGAACGTTTCAACAAATGGAAAGAACACACAAGTACAGTAGAGTCAAGGTGGGAAGAGTTCAAGGAGATAATAAGAATGGGGGAAGAAAATTTATTCCAAAACAGAAAATTAAGAGAAGTTGAGAACCTGCGTACTATAATAGGGAAGTGAGGAGGTTAAACAGTATTGTAAGAAGAGAACATAACAGAGTTAAGAGACAGCAGGGTAGTAGGGAATACTTAAAACAACTATACAAGGACTTAGCAATAGCTAACAAGGTGGCTAAAGATGGGTTTATGAAGAGTATTTTCAGTGCAGGGGGACCATTAACTGATGCATCTAAAAATTTCTATGGCTATGTTAGAAAACTGAGGGGAAGGATGGGTGTTGAGACGCTTATAGCTAAGGATGGAGAAGAAGCTACTGAGTATTTAAAAAAGGCAGAGATTTTAAGTAACAGGATTAGTGAAAGCATTAGGAACAATGAATCAGAAACATGAGGGTCTAACTAGGAGAATGAGCTTAACAACACGATTAGAAATAAACATAACAAAAAAAATTAAATTCATCCTGTGGATGGGACGTAATGGGGCTGGTGTAGATAATATTACTACAGATATCTTAAACATAGTCAGAGCTGACATTGTTCCTTATCTTGAAATATTATTTAAATTGTGTCTGGATACTTACTGCTTACCACAGTGCTGAAAAAGTGCGATAGTAGTACCGGTACATAAAGGAAGGGTGGGAAATAGAGTCGAAAATTACAGGCCGATCAGTTTGACATCAGTGGTAGGTAAATTAATGAGATATTGGTATGCAACCACATCAGAAATATATGTGAGGAGCGTAAGTGATTTTCAAGTAAGTAATATGGCTTTTGCCAAGGATATTCATGCGAATCTGAGTGGGTGAGAAATATGCAAGATATTTCAGATGAAATGGACAAGAGAGGCCAATTTGATAGTGTAGCACTAGAACTTTTAAAAGCGTTTGACGGAGTGAGCCATAAAATGGTAGTAATAAAAGTAAAAACTATTGAAGTGGATGAGAATGTGATTTAATGGGTAGAAGAATTTTTAAAAGATAGAAAACAGAAAGTTAGGATAGGAAATGCAGTATCAAAAGAGGCGGAAGTAAAAATGGGATTGCCACAGGGTAGCGTATTTGGACCATTGCTATTCATTATTCTAATGAATAATTGTGTTGATTGTTTACTATCAGAAATTAAATTGTTTGCAGATGACATAATGCTATATAAAAGAATCAAAACGGAAGAGTACTGTAAACAGCTGCAGGGTAATCTGGACAGGATATCTAATTGGGTTGGTAAACATGGGATGAAGATAAATGCAAAGAAGAGTCAGCATATCAGAGACACATATAAAAAACTAAAGGTTGATTACGATTATAAGGTGGGGAAAGAATTGCTTGTTGAAGACTGGAAATGTAAATATCTTGGCATTACATTTGATAATAATAACTGGGCAGGATACATTGGTCAGGTAGTAGGAAAAGGTTTCAAATTTCTGCACTTGTTGGAGAAAGTGATGAGGGGATGTACGAGAGAAGTAAAGGAATTGGGTTACAAAACTTTCGTCAGACCATTGCTTGAATATGGTAGTGTAGTAAGGGTCCACAATTTGTGTATCAAATACAGGAGTTGGAGAGGGTGCGGCTGCTAGATTTGTTTCTGTAAATTACCGCAGAATGTATCAATAACAGATATGATAAAGGAGCTGGAATGTGACTCATTAGAAGACAGGAGGAAGGTGAAGAGGGTCATGGGAGTGTACAAGTCGTATATTGATGATGAGGCGTGGAAAGATATTATTGTAAGAATTAAAAGTAATGCATGGAAGGGAAAAGATGACAATGACCACAAGCAGGTACTGGATTTCAGGCACAAGGGTCGAGGAAGAATCTCTTTTTTGAGTAAGGGTGTCAGGGATTGGAATAAGCTAACGATAGAAATGATGGACAATTTACCAAAAACGTTGAAAGAATTTAAAACTAAAATTTTGCAGAGGGAAATTGTAGGTGGGTGCAGAAAAGGGGGAAAATGGGTATGTAGGGAAATTGCCACCGGAGCGTGCGCTCCATCGCAATTAAATTAAATATATATATATAAGATCTTGGTGAAGAAACTCTATAGCTTTTTATGGTAATTTATACAGTTTCCTGTTCATATTCAATACAGTCCTGCAATGGGTTTAAAATTGATTAACCAAAATTTACTGAAAGAATGGGTAGATACCTTAAAAATTTAATCAAACGTGGTTTTACTGCAGTTAGGGTGTATGAAACATCTTTGGTGTTTCCGACAGCAAATTTAGAATTTAATTTACTGTTGCGGAGTCATGTACAGTAGAAACAAAATACATACTGCATATTTTAAGCCTAGTCCTGTGTTTTAATACGGTGAAAATTATATCTATCTGTTGAGTAGTTTTTAGATGATGCTGGAACCAACATACACGTGTTGACTACATGGAGTAGAAGATTGGAGAAAGATAGCTATGTAAAAGGAAAATCTTTTATTTCTTGTTATAAATACATATACCTACGCATAATAATCTAATGAGAAGGAAGTGTTAAAAGGGAAATTTCTGTAAGAACATGTGATAACAAGCAAATTGTAAATAAGTTGTACGTCTTTATATGCTACCAAAACACTGAATAAATTAAATGGAAAGTATACGTTTTACACAAATATTACTATATGGGGGTAATTATACAGATTATAATATAGAGACTACAGAGGAAATCAATGAGAAAAGGACAAAGAGAATTTAGTATATAATGCAGTACTATAAACAGAATATCGCCAGATAAAATAGTGCGTTGTAAGGGATTATTGTATGGCGTTTATTGATTCTTGTTAATTATTTGTCTTGGTAGGAAAATCAACTAATCTCCTTGCATCTTGAAAATAAACATGGATTGAGTTTTTGCTTAAAATACTTGGTGATTGGCAGCCCACAGTGTTTCAACGTCCTCCTACGTTCGTCAAAATCTGAAGATAGCTGTCAGTCACCTTTAATCAGATTTTCTTTTCTTGCGATTATGCATTTGCTTGTAAATGGCAGGTTGTTGCTTGGCAAATAGCGATGCTCTAAGATAGAATAAAATTATGGTTCATTGACAAGGTAACGTTGACGTTGACGTTTATAAATTTAATATTAAAAACACTTTCTTGATGGATTTCTACAAATGAAATATAGTATAGACATGATAATTTGTACCCTCTATATAATACTCATTACTCCATGATATTATACTAATCCTTATACAGGCCAAGCTGTGATGCTCTACGTACTACAATGAACTGACTTTGCTGCTGAAGCGGCAGATTAAGAAAGCAATATAAGTTCTGGTAGCCACGCACGGGAACCTGACTCATCAATGAAACAAAACAACATTTTTAATTTCTTACGTTACAATATACCGATGTCAAATATTAATTACAACAATCTTGAAGTACTGTAAAACGGGGTGAATCGGAACACTTTTGTACTTATAAGGTGAAAAAAGTTTGAAAGGTTCTTAATTTTGATTATGAATTTGGACATAAAACTTGGGTCTTCCCTTGTTAAGACTGCTGCGTGTGAAGGAATAATTCTTTAGGCACTTTTTATACTTTTTAACTATTTTTTTTTCTCAAGGTGTTCCGAATCACCCGCAGGTAGGGGTGAATCGGAACATGTTAAAATCCATAGCTTTCTTTGGTTCAAACATGAAGGGGTCTTTTGAAACAAATAGTAATTAGAAGGTAGTAATTCAGATCATACAGATAGCATCAAAGTAGTTATATGAATCCTAACCCACCTTTATATATATTTATGTATATAAAACGTTATAACTCTGAAACATTTTCGCTAGCTTCAATATAGTTTCAAACTCTTCATCCGCTGCAGAAATCTTACATGTTTGTGTGACGCTTTTGTAGAAAACTGCCAATAACCCCTCTTATTCTGGATTAAAAAACTGTGTTGACATAGAGTCTGTATGAATTTCCTTTTTCATATACTTTAGCCACTGAGAAATCGTCCCAAGAAAAAGTATTAGAAATCTGAGGGCTATTTTGAGCTTGAAACTCACTCTTTCTAAGAGGTTGGTCAGTCTAAACTCTTTATCACTGTCTTTTATTTAATAACTATGTTAGTCCTATCTGATGATGATTCTTTTATAATTCATTTTTTTTACTTCTGTTTGCCTTTATCTCTACGCTTCCTGTTGATCAAATATTTGCTGTTCCGAATCACCCCCTGAAAAATAATTCTGTGACAGAACTACAAAAAATAGAACTTGATGTGTAGAGTTTTAACGAAAAATTGAAACAAGTATAGCCTGTTGTTGTACAGTCATATGTCACTTGAAAAACTATTACTCTTTAGCCTGTAATATTAACAAATCCATAATTACATGCAAATTTTCGGAGGAGTAAAAAATTTATAATTTTCTTGTATGTTTTGTCAACTCCTGTGGATAAATTAGCAGTGTATCCAACAGCATAAAACTTAATTTCCCGCTCCATTATAATGTTAGTAAACTGGCAAAAAAAAAAAAAAATTCCCAAAAATAATTCTGAGAATTTTCTTTTTGTACAATCGTGATGTTTCGTTCCTAATCACTCCCGCTGTCCTATTCACCCCGTTTTACGTTATTTTTAAATCGTAGAGAGAATTACTGGATGATTAATACAAATACTATACTAGTATACAAAATTTCAAAATAAAGTATTATGGTTTTCTTACAGCAACAATGTTAAATGAATGTAAAGTGTTTTAATCACACCTAAAAGGAGTTACATTCATGTCAACATTTCCAAGTGATTGAATGAAGCTGAAATGCGTAAAACGCCGCGTACCCTGTGAACGCGTTTACTATGCTTGA